>JAJONR010004827.1:0-60874 GCA_029582245.1 Solanum etuberosum | reverse complement strand
GTCCGCAAAATACCAAACCTTCTTCTAAGTGGAAAAAGAGAAGGAAAAAAAAAACTAAATTAGTTTAAAACTAATTGTAAGTTACACACCAGATCTGTTAAAATGGCAACAAATAGGAGCAAAGTATTTTAACAAATCATAATAGAGTATTCTATGTTATGTTTAATTTGTCGAAAGTAGAGAAATTTAGCTTATGATTATAAATCACTAATAGAATGTATTTATCCACTAACAGTCACTGTACCAGGTCTCTTAATAGAATAAACAACAAAAAGTAAATTATACACAAAGATTTTTATGTGGAAACCCCCTTTCTCAAAGGAGGAGAAAATCACGACCTGTTTTCACAAGATTTTCAACTCAACTCCACTTCACTCAAAACGGAGCACAAATTCAGATTACAGACTCCAGTAATCTAGGAATTAACCTACTAATCCCTTCCCCTCATTATAACAACCCTGTTACCAAAAAAGAACTAAGCAACACCTCTGTTTCCCACTACAGCAGCTAACTCTAGCCAATATAGACTTTAGGATCGATAACGCTCAACTCACTTTATCCAATTCTAAGTGTAGGTGATCACAATCTAGTATAAACTCAACGAAGAGTTGAGGTCGATCCCACAGGGAGTGATATGGTAGAGAATTCAACTACGAAATGAAAGATGTGTTAAATCGATTGTAGGAATATAATTTATCGAAACAATTAAACTAAATTTCAGGGGTTGACAACTAGTGTCAAATGGGGGGATTAGATTTGTCAATTAACAACTATGAAAACAGGGGAGTATTCAAGTAGAGAGGGATCCTTGGAGATGTGATAAATTAAAAGCCAATTTCGCTGTACGAGTGATTACTAATTACTGAAAATAGTTGAATCTTAGTGGGTAGGCTAGACTTTATATGCAATAGCCATCTCTCGATCAACTATCATGATTCAAGCGAGTTCTCTCGAACCTCGACAAGCATAACAATTATGAACAGCCCAAAACCTCAATTAATCTACTCTCTTGAGCCAGATTGGTAGGATCGAATTTAGGACTCACTTTCTCAAGCTGAATCCACAATAACCCAATCACTACAATCATCAATTGATAAATTTAATTCTAAAACCTCTCTCTCAAGCAAGCATAGAATACTAGACTAGAACTGTATTTGCAACTACAATTCATGAATTAAAACTCAGTTATCAATCACAATCACAATGTACATTCTCGTAATCATACAATCAAGTGTTGATTCATGGCTTACAGTCATTCATTCATACTCATTTACATTAGGTGTGATCAATAGTGCAACATTCACATACATACATGCATTACAATGAAGCAAATACTAACATACATCACACAAACATGAAATCAAACCATCACCTACCTCGAAACCAAGCTTGAATCCCTCTAAGGCACTTGATTCTTCCCTTTCCAGATTCTTTCCGCTTGTTCTAGGTCTACAAACAACATTTAATGCAAGGATCAATAATTATGGTCTAATTTATCCGGATTATAAATAACCCAATAACCCAAGACCAAACCCATGATCCCAATATCCAAATTAGGGCTTTTTCCACCATAATTCCTGAATCAAAACCTTCCCCCAACAATAATTACCCAAGAAACTAAGTTCCACGGATCGAAATACGGATTATGGGAGTAAAATCCTTACCTTTAGTGCTAGAAGAGGTGGAAAACTATCAAGAACTTTCTCTGGGTCGTCTCTTGGCTCTCAAGAACGAAACTTGTAGAATAATAATATTTTTGGGGTTTATTTCTGACTTAAGTCGCGTCTGTCCCACTGTGGCGGACCTCATCCCGCTACAACGGCCCCACCCTGGCGGCTTGCACGGAGACAGAGAGTTAAAATCAGAGTTCCGAATCCCCATTTCACAACACACCTTCAACCCATGACACTCAGAAAATACCCGTTCACGCTAAGATCAGTTTCAGGAGTTCTACTCTCCCGAATTCGATTCCGTAAAATTGTACGGGTTCCTTAATGTCTTAACTATCCACTCATATAATCAAAAAAATAATTAGATCTTTCATTCGTTACTAGATTTCCCTAGACCTCTCTGATTCCGATTTCGTCTAAATCTGGACTAGGTTAGAAAATTCCAAGTTACTACCAAAAAGTTTTATGACCCCAATTCTTTCCCCGTTGAATTTTTCCTAACGACGAAATCAGGTCGTTACAGTGTGGAAGATGAATGAGGAGACAGTGGAGGTGTGAGTATTATTACTCATATTGGTGAAATTACTCCTTGAAGTTATGGACATCCACATTAATATAACATATTTACAACAAAATATTAATTATATATAAATAATAACTAAATTAAAATTGAGGATAAAAACTAACAAATGCCCAAAAAAGGAGAAAAAAGATAAATAGGTTTCTAGCCCTTAGAGGCATGCCACATCAACATGTCTAACATTCTATTATATATATATATATATATATATATATAGAGAGAGAGAGAGAGAGAGAGGGAGAGAGAGATAGAGAGATTTACTAGAGATAGTTGACTTTTTATGCCTAGCAAACAGAGTTCCTGCTTTGTGCTTCTAGTCTCCCAGTTGCAAACAATGGAGGATCTGCCCATAGCAAAAATGAGTTAGCCTTTGATCCTTTTGATCCCTCCTTTTCTAGTATACCTGTCACTTGATTTGCTTCTCGATAACTATGTTGCACCAAGGGTTCCCCAGCGGCTGGATTTAATACCCTTCAATAGTCCAACCATAGCTCCGAGGAGTAGCAGATAACATTGAAGTGAGTAATGCTGATGCAGTTGCAGCATGAAATGGAAACATTGATTCCACTCTAACACAACTCATTTCTACATGCGATCTGAAAATTAAAGTTTTCCTTTATATGTGTTACCAAAAAGGGTCATATGGTCCATAATATATTAGAAATAGCTTAAATTTATCTTCCTTCCAACTATTGGATCTCAATAGCTTGTAACGCTAATTTTTGGGTTAAAAATATCACCCTTTTCCTACTTATTGGATCCTAATTTCCTTTATGGTTAAAAATGTCACTTAGTTTAGCGAAATTATTAAAAGACACATGTGAGATTTTAATTAAATTAGTGCACTGATTTATTGGTCCATGTGATTCTATCAATAAATAGGTTTATTAAAAGAATAGTGTAATGTTCCACACATTATAAAAAGCAGGAAAATATTACCAACTATGTTCTCCATCAGTTGGGTAACAAATTGCAAGTCTTCACAATTCTTGAAATCAACTAAAAATTGAAACCCAACTTAAAATTCTACTCCAAAACTCCAAGAACAGTGTTTGGGGTCAAAAACTCAATTTAAGAACACTCAAACACTCAGAACATTCGCTCAAAATTTCAGACTCCCAGAACTTCTTTTAAAATTGGCATTTATACTATTCAAGATTTTCAGCTTTAGGACTGATCGGTGGAGTAAGTCGAGCATCGCCAATCAATTCGGCGATGCGCCAATCGCTCTCTTCCATCGCCTTCTTGCCTTGGCTCTTCACCATTCACCTTCTGTAACTTTAGGCGATTAGGATCTCTGTCGGCGATCCATTTGGCGGTTCACCGAGGAGCCATTTCCATTGCCGAGTTGGCTTTTCCCCAGGGCTGGGAAGCTGTAATGTTCAGCGAGCTGAAGTACCACTCAGAGAGTCGCTGAGTGGTCTTTGCGATCGTCAGCTTTTTTTTTGCTTTTCTTCTCTATTTTGCCCGGTAGTGTCCTTTCCTTGTTCTTTTGCCTTCATACATGCAAATTAACACTTAAACATTAGTCTATAGCATAAGATAGACATCAAGGACACTAAAACTATGGATATTAATCCCTAAATGAGTCAAAATCTCTAACTCATCAACGATCCCAACATAGCTAACTCTAGCTAAACTTTGGAATGACGATGAAGAACTTGACACAAATCTAATTTATTTATAGCTTAAGAATAGATCTTACATGAACGAACATAGAAATATAGACCTTAACAACTGAGAACACTAATAACTCTATCAGGTCCCTTGCTGTCCTTCGAGTAGTATTTCCTGGAGAGAATGTGGTTTATGCTTTTGAAATTTCTGATTTACAAAAACTAAGTTTGTGTAATTGTAGAAATGGACATTTTATGGACGAACACAAACTCTTGGCTTAATGCCATTGGCTAGGTGACAGGCACAACAGTGGACACACACCAACCACAACAAGTGCTGTTGTGTCTCAGCTTTGGACAACTATCTTTTTTCATGTACAGATATTCTCAGTTTCTCATGGGACATGATCCCTCATTAGATCCCTAAGCTTGTTAAATCATCAAAACTTTAGAGTCAGCTCAAAATAACATTTCCCCCTATTTTGATGATGATAATAAACTTATATTCAACTTTCCAACTTATTCCTCTTTCATCTTGTTCCCCTATCACCATTCTTGTTCCCCCTATCACCAATCAAATCAAAAGACAACCAAACATACAACCAGGTCCCCCCATTAAATCCTGAAACCATGTCTTAACAATTTACCCCTATTTAATATCATAAAAAAAGAGCTAAAGCAATAAACCAAGTTGACAATAATGCAGTTCAAGCAAATTCATGGATACTTGGGCAACACAGAGCATAAGAGGAAGTGCACAAATTAATGAGGCAAGATAGTAGAAACAAGTCCAATTTTTATTCATCAACATAAAAAGAAAGCAGTCAAAACATTGCAAATCTCATTTCATATGAGAACCAGGACAATACCCAACGAGTGAAAAAAGAAACAATCATGGGAACTACGAAGGAAGATTAGGACAAGGGAGATTTGGAGGAAAGGAATTTAAGTGTAACACCTCGGATTCAAAAAGGGTAGAATAGAAGCATTCGGTAGGATATAGTACCAGTTACGACGGAGCCACCTAAGGCCCCCGTGAATTGACACACGGACCGTAGGTCAGCGCCGTGGTTGGCCAGCCAAAGATTCAAAAATTGTCAAGTTTCAGTACTTTTTGACGGTTCACCTGGACAGTCCGTCGTTCAGTGTATGAGTTGTAGGTAGGTTTCGTAGGTGAGTCCCAGACTTAGAAGGATTTTGAAGTAAAAAGTTGGGACCTATGGCTGTGGTCCACGGTCCATCGTACGACCCACGTGCGTTAGGTGGGCCCATGGTTGGGGAACCCAGAGACATAGTCTCTGACCTGAAATGACGCCCAACCAGAATGGTCCATGATCTGACCAACGGACCATCGGTCTGGCCGTCAATGGGTGTCGGTAGTTATTTTCTTAGGGGCTTTTGGGTCTTTTCCTAATTATTCTAGCCTAACACTATCTCGTTTTACCCTCCATCTAAAGACCTATATAAGTGATTTTAACCCTAAATTTCCCCAATTGAAAAACATTCTCTCAAATTCTAACAAAAGAATAAGTCTTCCTCTCCAAAATATTTCTCTCTCTAGAAAGCTTGAAGAAGAAGGAGTCAACCTAGGATTTCAAGTCAAGTCTCCTAATCCTCCATTGAAGGTAAGCTTTTGAAATTGAGGTATGATAATTTTCATCTATGAAGCCCTTTCCTCCATAGAGTTCCCAAATTTCTCAATTTACAAAGTTAGAAATCCCCAATTGAGTTAGGGTTTTCTTCCATGCCATGGGTTCTTTTCAATGTTGAATTGTTTGATGATCTATTATGCATCAATTAAGATAATTCCATGATTTTAAGATGAATCCCCATGAACCCATGCATATCCCATATTTTCCAAGTTATGATGATATGATGTGGGTTTTGAACTATGAAGGATGAGTTTTATGAATTATGCATGTTCCTAAGAAATTGATGTAAATGTTTTAAAGATACTTTGAGAGTGAAGTATTAATGTTGTTGTTGTGATGTGAAAGGATTTCTCATATACACATAAAAATATGAATGTGAAAGGTTTTCTCACATAAAGGATTCTAAGGTTGAAAGGTCTTCTCACCTAAAATGAATCAAAGTTAAGGAGCTATTCTAATGAAACCTAGCTTGGATTGGTAGTATTAATTGTACCTTTCCATGGATGACTTATGACTTAGCTTGGATTGGCAATATGACGTTCCCCTCCATGGATGATAAAGATAAGTTTAGAAAATGACTATTCCGTGGAATTTATGCTTAGTACAAGAGGAGATTGAGATGGAAGCTTTCCCGTTAGTAGAGGTCGGGTTTCTAGTAGAAATCTCCTTATACCATACCTATGTGCCCCCATAGGATGATTGTATTAGATAGACATTAGCTAGTGGATCCACATAATCTAGAAGTTCGTGGTCTTACCTTGGCAAGTAGGACACCCATTTTTGGTGTGGGGTAGACACTGGATTCCGTGTTGATAGCTCACATGGTCTTATATGTCTATTAAAGGTAAATCTCCCACAATAATAAACTAAGGTTACTTTTAGAAGTATCTCTCAAAGGTTAGAAAGATGTTAGCTTCATTAACCATGTTTTATGACTTATGTTTCTCACTCTTTTATTTCATGTTTTAGCTTGGTCATTGCATGTCACAAAAATCTCTTTTTAAGCATGATTTTATATGTTTTATGCATGGCTATCATGATTAGTGCATTTTTATAATAACGCATACTCTTGCCTACATTTCTTATAAAAATGTAGGGTCCGATGCTCCAGATTCACACTTCCGTGGCTAGGGATATACTAGTAGAAGCTTGAAGATTAGTGAGCCCTCATGTTTCGAGGACCAAGCCCTTAATTCATTATGTCTTTACATTTCAGTTTTGAACTTGATGTATGGGTTATGTCCCGATTTCTTCTCATGTACTAGATGACTTTGAGACATTGTTAGATTTCTGCTTTACTTTATAAAACTCTATGTTTGGAATTGTCTTTAAAATATCTTGATTTCTATTAACCTTATATGATGTATGCTAAGTGGCTTGTATGGGGGCCCTCGGGGTTTTATACGCCATGTTACGCCTAGGGTCTACCTTGGGTCGTGACAAACTTGGTAATCATAGCACAAGTCTTAGAAAGGTCCTAGGAAGTCTCATAAGACACGTCAAGTAGAGTCTTGTTCATTAGTGTAAAGCGTGCCACACTTATGAATGAGAGGCTATATGATGTTTAGAAAACTCTACTTTTTTCATTACTCTAAAGTCATGCGATAGCGTTTAAATCTATAATGTGTCTCTCCTAATCCTTATCCGATACTCTACAGGATATGGCTACTCAAAGAGCATATGCTAAAAGGAATGCGGGAAAGAATGTGGAACGAGAAGCTCCTCCTCAAGCTCCTCAAGTTTCGGTTGACCCTTTGGCAGAGCAAGTGACTAATGTAGAGTTTAGGGCAACTTTTCAACCGTTGGCTCAAGCCGTGATGGCTCAAGACAATAGGGAGGTTTTGGTCCCCGAAAAACCCAAATGTTGGTACGGCGGCATCTAGAGTGAGGGATTTCACTAGGATAAATCCTCCGGAGTTTTATGGTTCTAAGGTTGAGGAAGACCCTCAAGAGTTCATTGATGAGGTTTATAAGGTGTTGATGATCATGGGAGTGACACCAGTGGAAAAGGCGAAGTTGGCCGCTTATCAACTTAATGGTGTTGCTCAATTATGGTTCGACCAATGGAAAGAAGGAAGGGCAGAAGATGCGGGTCCTCTTGATTGGGAAAAGTTAAAAGTTTCTTTCTGTGATAGGTTCTTTCCCCTTGAGATGAGGGAGGAAAAGGTACTTGAGTTTATCAACCTTCGTCAAGGAAACATGAGTGTGAAGGAATATACTTTGAAGTTCACACAACTATCTCGATATGCTACCACCATGATTGCTGGTCCTAGGGCAAGGATGAGTAAGTTCGTTTTGAGTGTATCCAAAATGGTTGTTAAGGAATGCCGTACCGCCATGCACATTAATGACATGGACATTTTTAGTCTCATCGTTCATGCTCAACAAATCGAAGAGGAAAAACTTAAGGAAAGGTATAGGGAGACAAATAAGGCAAGAATTGGTGATGCTAACTTCTCACACTCAAGGTTCGATGGACATGGTCATTCTAAGTTTCGACAAAGGTTCTCCAATCAAAGTTCCTCCAATGCTCCATCTAAGTTCAATAAAGATAGGGTGTCTAACCCTAAGCCTCAGGGAGGGAATGGTGGTGGTTTCTCATTGTCTACTTGTGCTAGATGTGGAAGGAAGCATGAAGGCAAGTGCTTCGCCGGCACGGATGGTTGCTTCGGTTGTGGAAAATGTGATCATAAAATGAGGGATTGCCTAATGCTTACGACTAAAGGGAGAGAAGGTAAACAAGCTCCACCTAGTGGTTCGGGTTCAAGTGCTCCAAAGCAAAATAGATTCTATGCATTTCAGAATCGTGGTGAACAAGAGAGTTCTCTCAATGCGGTTATCGGTATGTTGAAAGTCTTCCAACTTAATTTTTATACTTTACTTGACCCCGGTGCTACCTTGTCTTTTGTGACGCCATATGTGGCTATGAGGTTTGATATTCTTCCGGATGTGTTGTTAGATCCTTTTTATGTCTCTACTCTAGTTGGTGATTCTATTGTAGCTAAGAGAGTCTATAGGAAGTGTCCCATCTCCTTGTCCCATAGAGTAACTCATGTTAATCTTGTAGGGCTTGATATGCTAGATTTTGATATTATCCTTGGTATGGATTAGCTGCATTCATGTTATGCTTCTATTGATTGTAGATTCCGTGTAGTCAAGTTTTAGTTTGCGAATAAACCCATCCTAGAGTGGAAAGGGGGAAATTCCATGCCTAAGGGTCAGTTTATCTCTTGTCTTAAAGCTAGGAAGATGATTTCTAAGAGTTGCATATACCATCTAGTTAGGGTGAGGGATATAGATTCTGAAACCCCTACTCTTGAGTCGGTCCCCGTTGTTAATGAGTTTCCAGATGTGTTTCCAGATGATCTACCCGATGTTCCTTTCAAAAGGGAAATGGACTTCAGTATTGGCCTTCTTCCAGATACGCAACCTATCTCTATTCCTCCTTAGCGAATGTCTTCGGCAGAACTTAAGGAACTAAAGAGGTAATTGAAAGATTTATTGGATAAGAGTTTCATACGACCGAGTATCTCTCCATGGGGTCCTCCCGTGTTGTTTGTGAGAAAGAAAGATGGTTCACTCCGTATGTGTATTGACTATCGGCGATAGATGACTTATTTGACCAATTTCAAGGGGCAAGCTACTTTTCTAAGATTGACCTCTGCTTGGGTTATCACCAATTGAGGGTGAAAGAAGATGACATTTCAAAGAAAACTTTTCAAACTCGGTATGGTCATTATGAATATTTGGTAAGGTCGTTTGGTTTGACTAATGCTTCAGCCGCATTTATGGATTTGAGGAATACGGTGTTTAGGAAATACCTTGACATGTTTGTGATTGTTTTCATTGATGACATATTGATCTATTTGAGAAGTGAAGATGAGATTTCCAAGAATTGAAGGATAAACTTACTTCCACTCCTGTGTTGACTTTACTGGAAGGAATCGATTGATTTGTTATTTATTGTGATGCCTCAAGGGTTGGGTTAGGATGTGTCCTTATGAAAAAATGGGAAACTCATTGCCTATGCCTCAAGACAACTTAAAATTTATGAGAAGAATTATCCTACCCACGACCTTGAACTAGCGGCGGTTGTTTTTGCCTTAAAGATTTGGAGGCATTATTTATATGGTGTTCATGTAAATGTTTTTACCGACCACAAGAATTTGTAATATGCATTCAATAAGACAAATTTGAATCTTCGCTAAAGACGGTGGCTTGAGTTATTGAAAGATTATGATATTAGTGTTCTCTTTCACCCCGGTAAGGCGAATGTGGTGGCGGATGCTCTTAGTCGGTTATCGATAGGTGGTGTTGCTCGTGTAGAGGATGATAAGAAAGAGTTAGTTAGAGATGTGCACCGATTGGCCCGATTGGGTGTCCAACTAGTTGACTCTACCAAAGGTGGTGTCATGGTCCACAATGGTTCAGAATCGTCCTTTGTGGCGGATGTGAAAGCCAAGCAAGGTCTTGATCAGACTCTGATTGATTTGATGGAAGCAGTGCTTAAGAAGTTCGTGGAGTCTTTCTCCCAAGGGGGAGATGGTGTGCTTAGATATCAAGTTCGTTTGTGTGTTCCTAATGTAAATGACTTTTGAGAACAAATCTTGTTAGAAGCCCATAGTGTAACACCTCGCTATTTGAAAGAACTAGAATTAAAAAGAAACTATTTTTGGAAAGATTAAATTTGGAAATTTTGGCAAGTTATGCTAAGTATGAGTTTTGAATCAACTTCAAATGACCATATATCTCAGTACATGATAAGTTAGGTGGGCCATAATATATCAAATGAAAGGTCTTTGAATTATCTTTCCAACACCACCGAGTTTGCTAATTTCCGAGCTCGTATGAGGGAGATATGCCCGTTTGAAGTTAGGCTGTCCAGTTAAGGAAAGTTACCCAAATTTAAGAGGGGTATCTTGGTCTTTTCCTTACCCAATTTAATTAAAACGAAAATTGATAATATCTAGGGGTCTAAACTGATTTGGTTCAGTTTTACAAATCCTAAAATACGCTAGGGCTTTGAGAGGAGTACAAGAAGAGGAGAAAAGGAGAAAAAGTCAAGCGTTCGCCAAGTTCTTGAGGGTTTTCCTTGTGGATTTCGCCAAGGGTTGATCCCTAAGAGGTATGTGAGTTCACATAGCATTGGGTTTGTTGACCCAAGCGCCAATCATGATTAATTCAGCGTAGTTTCATTCTTGAAAGTAAAAGATTTGAGTTCTTGATGAGTCTTGTTAAAGTTTCCGTCATGATCTTGATTGTTGACGTTTTGATGAGTTCTTGAGATAATCGTATGAGTTTTAAGGTTGTTTTTAGTAGATTCTTGTACACTAATGATGGGTATTCGAGTCTAAGTGATTGGGAAAGAAACCATTTGATTCTAGGTAAATTGGGGATAGAAAACGAGCATGAAAATTCGTCAAACTTTTTGGGAAAAGGGGTGGGACGCCACGCCACGCCACTTAGTGCGCACCACATCAGAGTCTGTAGTTTGGGCTCTGGGGCGCCGCGCCACTCAGTGCGTCCCAACCCAGACTCTGTAGTTAGGGGTCTGGCGCCCTGCGCCACTCAGTACGCTAGGGTCGCCAAGTCCTCTACCCTTTCCCACTTCTTTTCATTTTAGTTCCCTCAAATCGTACCTATGTTTTCTAGTTGATTTCTACACTCTAAGGTAAGTCTAAACATCATGAGATCATCCATAATATGAGATCATAACCCTTGAATCCATAATTTAAATTCAAGGTAGATCTAAGAGTCAAGTTTAGAGAGTTTTTAGAATCTTTTCAAAATCTTTTACAATCATTATAAACTTGTTTTAAAGACTTAAGCATTGAGTTTGAGAAAGAGTAGAGCCCAGTTCATTTATTCAAAATGATATATGGGAACTAAGTATTCCCAAAGAGTAAATGTTTTCACATTTAAGATGAGAGGAAACACCGATTTCCAAAAGAGTTTTCATGAGCAGTTTTGGTACCATCTCTTTTAAGAGAAAGATCTTTTGAGTAATAATCTCAAACCACAGAAGAGTTATATTTTTAAACATATGAGCTAGTTACATTTTTGCGAGTAGTATTAAGCACCGATATGGGGACGAGTTCAGATAACTCAAGTCTCCATAAACCATGTAGCCAACATGGGTAGAAAGGGTCATACTTTTTAGATGATTCCTTAATATTTTTTAGCATAGACTAGTGGATCCACTTAGTAGTAGGTTCTATAAACCGACAAAGTATAGTACGGCCCTGACAGCGCGATTCAAGACGCTGTACCATCACTTGGCTCATAGTGATGGTTGTCGGTTAGAGAATCTCCTACAGAGTGCTTGTATTTTCATATACAAACTAAGTTATTGTTGTGTCTTTCATACACTGAGTTGATATTTACATGATTTAAAGCTTTTCTTTATATTGCATCTTTATTATTGCATTATATTGAGATGAGTTGAGTTGAGACAAGGTAAGTGTATCTTTCAGATTCCAGTTCACGCTTATGTCTTGTTTAGAGTTCCCCTTGCATGCTCGTACATTCCATGTACTGACGCCATTTGACGTGCATCTTTTTATGATGCAGATACAGGTAACCAGGATCAGTATCCAGTACTTCGTTAATTTAGTTGAGCTTCAGAGTAATTTGGTAAGCCTCCTTGCTTTCCGGAGGATCCCTATTTGCATGTTTTGTCTTTTCAGTACTTAGGATGATCAGCATTTTGTCCCGACATCCCTCATAGTATTAGAGGCTTCACAGATAATTAGACATTATTAGTTCATTAGTCTTGTTCATTTCAGTTGTTTTGATTATATGACTTGAGTTTCCTTTATGGCCAGTTGAATGTTTCCTTTATGACATTCTAGTTTATTTCATGAATTTATCTTTGTTGAGTAAGTCTTCCGCTGAGAGTTAAGCCAGGCCAATGGTTCACTTGGGGCCAACAATGGTTCTCGAGTGCCAGTCCCGCCCAGGGTGTTGGCTCAGGGCGTGACAAACTTGGTATGAAAGCACAGAGTTCAAGAGTCCCAGGGTGTCGATGAAGCTGTGTCTGTAGAGTCCTAGTAATCAGTGTGAAGCGAGCCACATCTATAATTAGGAGGCTGCAACATTTAGGAACTATCTTACTTCTTTCATATTCATTTCGTGCGATAGAGTTTATCTCTCTAAAAGTTTTCTTTTAATTCATGGTTGCGCGTATCTTTCAGATCATGCCTCTACGAAGAGATGTCTGAGGTCGTCCCGCTAGGAGGAATGTCGAGGATCAAGGGGTACCTAATGCACCAGAAGTGCAACCCCAAGGAGATGTCACTAATGTGGAGTTCTGAAAAGCTATCCAGATGTTGAGCCAAGTTGTTACCAACCAAGCTGGGCAACAAAGAGAAAACTGACAAGAAGTGGCTGATACTTCTAGGATCCGTGAGTTCTTAAGGATGAATCCGCCAAGCTTCACTGGTTCAACCGTCACTGAGGATCCGAAAAAATTTGTAGAGGAACTACAGAAAGTGTTTAAGGTTATGCATGTTGCTGATGCTGAGCGAGTGGAACTAACTGCATATCAACTGAAGAGTGTTGCTAGAATCTGGTTTGACCAATGGAAGAAGGGTAAAGATGAGGATGCACCGATAGTGAGCTGGGCTGTGTTCGAGAGTGCATTCATGGGGCGTTTCTTTTCCCGTGAGCTAAGAGAAGCAAAGGTAAGACAATTTTTCACTCTTAAGAAGGAATCTATGAGTGTGCATGAGTATAGCCTTTAGTTCACCCAACTTTCCCGTTATGCTCCGGAGATGGTTGCTGACATGAAGAGTAGGATGAGTCTGTTCGTTGCTGGGTTGTCTCATCTGTCAAGTAAGGAAGGCAAGGTAGATATGCTAATAGGGGATATGGACATAGCAAGGCTAATGATCCATGTGCAACAGGTTGAGGAAGATAAGCTGAGAGATAGGGAAGAGTTTTGAAACAAGAAAGCTAACACAGGGAATGAGTCCGGACAGCAAAAGAGTAATGCCAACCGGTCATCTTTCCAACATAAGCGAAAGGGAACTGCTCCATCATCTGTTAGTATACATGTACCAAGGAACAAAGGTGAGTTCAACAATCAGAATTCATAAAATTCAGAGCTAGACCTGCGCAGTCTCAAGGTAGTGTGGCACAAGGAGGTAATGGGACTCCTGCATGTGCTAAGTGTAGTAGGATCCACTCAGGGGTGTGTCGTGATGGCTCCACTGGTTGCTTCAAGTGTGGTCAGAATGATCACTTTATGAAAAAGTGCCCTAAGAACAGGAAAGGATATGGTAATGGGGGCAATAAAGCCCAATCTTCTTCAGTTGCTCCACCAGGCAGGGCTGCACCTAGAGGAGCTACTTCAGGGGAAGACGGAGGAGCAAACCATCTATATGCTATTACTAGTCGCCAAGAGCAAGAGGATTCACTAGATGTTGTCACTGGTATGATAAAAGTCTTTAATTTTGATGTTTATGTCTTGCTAGATCCAGGAGTGAGTCTATCTTTTGTGACTCCTTATGTTGCGATGAATTTTGATGTTCTTTATGAAAAACTTCTTGAGCCCTTCATTGTTTCTACACCTGTTGGTGAGTATATTCTAGCTGAAAGAGTCTATCGTGACTGCACCATTTTTGTCAATCATAAGGATACCGTGGCTGACTTAGTTGAGTTAGATATGGTAGATTTCGATGTCAATCTAGTTATGGACTGGTTTCATGTCTTCTATGCCTCAGTCGATTGTAGAACTCGAGTAGTTAAGTTCCATTTTCCTAATGACCTAGTTATAGAATGGAAGAGTAGTTTAGCAGTGCCTAAGGGTCGTTTCATTTCATACCTTAAGGCAAAAAAGTTAGTTTTCAAGGGGTGTGTCTATCACTTTGTTCGAGTTAATGACTCTAGTGTAGAGACACCACCTATTCAGTCAATTCCAATTGTTAGTGAGTTTCCAAAAGTCTTTCCAGATGTTCTTCCCGGAGTCCCTCCTGAGAGAGAAATAGACTTCGATATAGATATTCTTCCCGATACTCGTCCTATCTCTATTCCGCCATATAGAATGGCTCCATCAGAGTTGAAAGAGTTAAAAGAGAAGTTGAAAGATCTCCTTGAGAAAGGTTTTATTCGACCAAGTGTCTCATCTTGGGGCGCTCCTGTCTTATTTGTGAGGAAGAAAGATGGTTCTCATAGAATGTGCATAGATACCGTCAGTTGAATAAGGTTATTATTAAGAATAAGTATCCTCTTCCGAGAATTGATGATCTCTTCGATCAACTTCAGGGTGCCACTTGTTTTTCTAAGATAGACCTCAGATCTGGCTATCATTAGTTGAGAGTAAGAGAAAGTGATATCCCTAAGACCACTTTCAGGACCCGCTATGGTCATTATGAATTCCTAGTTATGTATTTTGGTTTGACTAATGCTCCTGCAGCATTCATGGATCTAATGAACAGAGTATTCAAGCCTTATTTAGATATGTTTGTTATCATATTCATTGATGACATTCTAATCTATTCGAGGAATGAGAAGGATCATGCTAGTCATCTCAGAATAGTTCTCCAAACTCTAAAGGATACAGAGTTGTATGCTAAATTTTCCAAGTGTGAATTTTGGCTTGAGTCTGTGGCATTCTTAGGCCATATTGTTTTTGTTGATGGGATTCGAGTTGACACTCAAAAAATAGACGCAGTGCAAAACTGGCCTAGACCCACGTCTCCAAGCGATATTAGGAGTTTCTTGGGATTGGCTGGCTACTATGTAAGGTTCGTCGAGGGTTTTTCATCTATTTCATCCCCATTGACCAAGTTAACTCAGAAAATAGTTAAGTTTCAATGGTCTGAAGCTTGTGAGAAAATCTTTCAGGAATTGAAAAAGCGGTTGACTACTGCCCCAGTATTGACCTTACCAGAAGGTACGCAAGATTTTGTGGTATATTGTGATGCGTCCAGGGTCGGATTGGCTTGTGTGTTAATGCAGAATGGCAAAGTTATAACTTATGCCTCCAAACAGCTTAAGATTCACGAGAAGAATTACCCAACCCATGATTTAGAGTTGGCTGCCGTAGTGTTTGCTTTGAAAATATAGCGTCATTATATTTATGGTGTTCATGTGGATGTGTTCACCGATCATAAGAGTTTTCAGTATGTGTTTAGTTAGAAAGAGCTTAATCTCAGGCAGAGAAGGTGGTTAGAGTTACTCAAGGATTATGACATGAGTATTCTCTATCACCCAGGTAAGGTTAATATTGTTGCTGATGCCTTGAACATGTTGTCTATGGGTAGTACTTCCCATGTTGAGGAAGACAAGAAAGAGTTAGCAAACTATGTGCACAGACTGGCACGATTAGGAGTTCGACTAATGGATTCCAATGAAAGAGGAGTAGTTGTGATGAATGGGGCTGAATCATCATTAGTGTCTGAAGTGAAAGAAAAACAAGACCAAGATCCTATTTTGCTTGAGTTGAAGGCAAATGTTGATAAGCAAAAAGTGATGGCTTTTGAAGAAGGGGGAGATGGTGTATTGAGGTATCAAGGTAGATTGTGTGTGCCAAGGGTGGATGAACTTCAATAGAGGATCATAGAGGAAGCTCATAGCTCCAGATATTCTATCCATCCGAGTTCCACAAAGATGTATTGTGACTTGAGAGAAGTCTATTGGTGGAGTTGTATGAAGAAGGGTATCACAGAGTTAGTTGCTAGGTATCCGAACTGCCAACAAGTCAAGATAGAGCACTAGAGGCCCGGTGGTATGGCTCAGAATATAGATCTTTCGGAATGGAGGTGGGAGATGATCAATATGCATTTCATTACAGGTTTACCACAGTCTCGCAGGCAGCATGATTCGATTTGGGTGATTGTAGATCGAATGACTAAATTAACCCATTTCTTTTCGGTAAAGACTACCCATTTAGCAGAAGATTATGCTAAGTTATATATTCAAGAGGTAGTCAGACTTCATGGAGTTCTGGTGTCCATTATTTCAGATAGAGGTGCACAATTTACTACGTAATTTTGGAAGTCATTCCAGAAAGGTTTGGGTTCATAGGTGAACTTGAGTACTGCTTTTCATCCTCTGACTAATGGTCAAGCAGAACACACTATCCAGACTTTAGAAGATATGTTGAGGGCTTGTGTGATTAGTTTCGAGGGTAATTGGGATGATTACCTACCTTTCATAGAATTTGCTTACAACAATAGTTATCGCTCTAGCATCCAGATGACTCCGTATGAAGCTCTTTATAGGAGATGATGCAAATCTCCTATTGGATGGTTTGAATTTGGTGAAACTGGGTTGATAGGACCAAACTTAGTTCATCAAGCTATGGAGAAAGTGAATTAAGGTTATTCAAGAGAGATTGAAAACAGCACAGAGTCATCATAAATCCTATTAAGACGTTAGGATAAGTGACTTAGAGTTTGAAGTAGATGATTGGGTATATTTAAAGGTTTCACCCATGAAGGGTGTTATGATATTTGGTAAGAAGGGGAAGCTTAGTCCCCGGTGCATTGGTCATTACAGAATATCCTAGAGGATCGGCAATGTAGCTTATGAGTTGGAGCTACCGCAAGAGTTAGCAACGGTTCATCCGGTATTTCACATTTCCATTTTGAAGAAGTGTATGGGCGATCCTTCACTTATCATACCTACCGGAGATATTGGTATTAAAGATAGCTTATCTTATGAAGAGATTCCCGTACAGATTCTATATCGTTAGGTTAGCAAGTCGAGAACCAAGGAGGTAGCATCAGTCAAGCTTCTATGGAGGAATCAATTTGTTGAGGAAGCTACTTGGGAAGTTGAGGAGGATATGAAGAAGAAATACCCACATCTCTTCGAATCTGGAGAAATTCCAAATTAAGGTACTAATCCTTTCTCGGCATTTGTTTTAAGTTGGCATGTTGTACTTATATTTTGCTTGTTGGGTGTTTAAGCTGAATGTTAGATGTTACACCATTAGTCTATTTAGAGTAATCTCATTCGAGGACGAATGTTCCCAAGGGGTAGATATAGTAACACCTCGCTATTTGAAAGAACTAGAATTAGAAAGACGCTTTTTTTGGAAAGATTAAATTTAGAAATTTTGGCAAGTTATGCTAAGTATGAGTTTTGGGTCAACTTCAAACGACCATAACTCTCAGTATCGGATGAGTTAGGTGGGTCATAATATATCAAATGAAAGGTCTTTGAATTATCTTTCCAACGCCATCGAGTTTTCTAATTTTCGAGCTCGTATGAGGGAGATATGCCCATTTGAAGTCGGGGTATCCATTTAAGGAAAGTTACCTGGATTTAAGAGGGGTATTTTGGTATTTTCCTTACCTAATTTAATTAAAATAAAAATTTGTAATATCTAGGGGTCTAAACTGATTTGGTTCAGTTTTACAAATCCTAAAATATGCTAGGGCTTTGAGAGGAGTTCAAGAAGAGGAGAAAAGCAGAAAAAGTCAAGCGTTCGTCAAGTTCTTAAGGGTTTTCGTTGCGGATTTCACCAAGGGTTGATACCTAAGAGGTATGTAACTTCACATAGCGTTGGGTTCATTCGCCCACACACCAATCATGATTAATTCAGCGTAGTTTCATTCTTGAAAGTAAAAGATTCAAATTCTTGATGAGTCTTGTTGAAGTTTCCGTCATGATCTTGATTGTTGAGGTTTTGATGAGTTCTTGAGATAATCATATGAGTTTTAAGGTTGTTTTTTAGTAGATTCTTGTACACTAATTATGGGTATTCGAATCTAAGTGATTGGGGAAGAAATCATTAGATTCTAGGTGAATTGGGGGTTACAAAACGAGCATAAAAATTCGTCAAACTTTCTGGGAAAAAGGGTGGGGCGCCGCGCCACTCAGTGTGCCCCACATTAGAGTCTGTAGTTTGGGCTCTGGGGTGCCGCGCCACTGAGTGCACCCCAACCTAGAATCTGTAGTTCAGGGTCTGGTGCCCTGCACCACTCAGTACGCTAGGGTCGCTAGGTCCTCTACCCTTTCCCACTTCTTTCCGTTTGAGTTCCCTCGAATCGTACCTATGTTTTGTAGTTGATTTCTACACTCTAAGGTACATCTAAACATCATGCGATCATCCATAATATGAGATCATAACCCTTGAATCCATAATTTAAATTCAAGGTAGAGCTAAGAGTCAAGTTTAGAGAGTTCTTAGAATCCTTTCAAAGTCTTTTACAATTATTTTAAAATTATTTTAAAGACTTAAGCATTGAGTTTGAGAAAGAGTAGAGCCCAGTTCATTTCATCTAAATGATATATTGAAACTAAGTATTCCCAAAGAGTAAATGTTTTCACATTTAAGATGAGAGAAAATACCAATTTCCAAAAGAGTTTTCATGAGCAGTTTTAGTACCATCTATTTTAAGAGAAAGATCTTTTGAGTAATAATCTCAAACCACAGAAGATTTATGTTTTTAAACATATGAGCTAGTTACATTTTTGGGAGTAGTATTGAGCACCGATATGGGGACGGGTTCAGATAACTCAAGTCTCCATAAACCATGTAGCCAACATGGGTAGAAAGGGTCATAATTTTTAGATGATTCCTTAATATTTTTTAGCATAGACTAGTGGATCCACTTAGTAGTAGGTTCTATACCCCGGCAAAGTATAGGACGGCCTTGGCAGCGTGAGGCAAGACGGTGTACCATCACTTAGCTCATAATGATGGTTGTCGGTTAGAAAATCTCCCACAGAGTACTTGTAGTTTCATATACAAACTAAGTTAATGTTGTGTCTTTCATACACTGAGTTGATATTTACATGATTTAAAGCTTTTCTTTATATTGCATCTCTATTACTGCATTATATTGAGATGAGTTGAGTTGAGACGAGGTAAGTGTATCTTTCAGATTCCAGTTCAAGCTTATGTTTTGTTTAGAGTTCCCCTCGCATGCTCGTACATTCCATGTGCTGACGCCATTTAGCCTGCATCTTTTTATGATCCAGATACTTGTAACCAGGATCAACATCCAGCGCTTCGTTGATCCAGTTGAGCTTCAAAGTCATTTGGTGAGCCTCCTTGCTTTCCAGAGGATCCCTCTTTGCATGTTTTGTCATTTCAGTTGTTAGGATGATCGGGGGTCTTGTCCCGACATCCCTCATAGTATTAGAGGCTTCATAGATAGTTAGATATTATTAGTTCATTAGTCTTGTTCATTTCAGTTGTTTTGATTATAAGACTTGAGTTACCTTTATGGCTAGTTGAATGTTTCCTTTATGACATTCTAGTTTATTTCATGAATTTATCTTTGTTGAGTAAGTCTTCCACTGAGAGTTAAGCAAGGCCTTGGGGCCAGCAATGGTTCTCGAGTACCTGTCCCACCCAGGGTGTAGGCTCGGGGCGTGACACATAGTTATCGATATTCCATTCACCCAGGAGCCACCAAGATGTCCTGTGACTTGCGGGAGGTCTATTGGTGGAATGAAATGAAGAAGGATATTGAAGAATTGCTGGCTAAGTGTCTTCACTGTCAACAAGTGAAAGTTGAGCACTATAAGCCAGGATGTTTATCTCAAGATATTAACATTCCTACTTGAAAGTGAGAAGATTTGAATATGAACTTCATTGTTGGTTTACCAAGCATAAGGCGACAATATGACTCGATTTGGGTTATCGTATATCGAATGACAAAATTAACCCATTTCATCCCCGTCAAGGTTTCTTATTCGGTGGAGGACTATGCTAAGTTGTATTTGAGAGATATAATGAGGTTGCATGGAGTGCCCTTATCCATTATCTCTGATTGTGGTACTCAGTTTATTTCTCAGTTTTGGAAATCTTTCCAAAAGGGTCTTGGTACTCGTGTTAAGCTTTGTACGGACTTTCATCCACAAACCGATGGGCAAGCGGAGCGTACAATTCAGACTTTGGAAGATATGTTGAGGGCATGTGTAATTGACTTCAAGGGTAACTGGATGATCATTTGCCTTTGATTGAGTTTGTCTACAATAATAGATATCATTCAAGTATTGACATGGCTCCATTTTAGGCTTTATATGCTAGGAGGTGTAGATCTCCTATAGTTTGGTTTGAGGTGGGTAAAGTTGCCTTTATAAGTCCCGAGTTGGTACATGATGCTATGGAGAAAGTTTGTCTTATTAGAGAAAGGTTGAAAGTATCTCAGAGTCGACAAAAGTCCTATGCCAATGTTAGAAGAAGAGATCTTGAGTTTGAGGTAAATGATTGGGTCTACTTGAAAATTTTACCCATAAAGGGTGTAATGAGATTTGGTGAGAAACGGAAGCTTAGTCCCTGTTGTGTGGGCCCATATCAGATTTTGAGGTGAATTGGTAAGGTCGTCTATGAGCTTGATTTGCCTAATGAGTTGGTTCATCCAATTTTCCATGTCTCTTTGTTGAATAAATATGTTGGAGATCCAACATCTCTAGTTCCCTTAGAATGTTTGGGAGTTAAGGAGAATCTCTCTTACAAGGAGGTTCATGTTGAGATTTTAAACCGTCAAGTCAAGAAGTTGAGGAACAAAGAGGTTGCTTCCATGAAAGTTCTTTGGAGGAATCAGTTAGTTGAGGGTTCTACTAGGGAGGCCGAAACCGATATGATGTCTCGTTATCCTCATCTCTTTCTTTCTATCCCTACCCAAGCTTGAGGTATTTAGTTCCTCATGGATTACTCTTTTGTGTCATGTGTCTTAGATATTCCGTTGATTTTCTCAGTATGCATGATTCATGAAAATGCTTAAATTTTGGGAAAATGAGTTAACTTGATTGATTTCCACATGTTTATATGCATTTGAGTATGAGTTGCATATAGACTTCATGATATGATATTTTGAACATGCTTTAGCTTGGAGTTGATGTTTCCTCCTCGGATATGTGCATTTATGTAATTGCATGTTGTTGGGCTGTTAGATTAAGTTCCTACCCTCCTTATGATGTTTTGAATCTCATTCGAGGACGAATGATCCCAAAAGAGAGATAATGTAAAACCTTGGATTCACAAAGGGTAGAATAACAACATTCTTCACGATCTGGTGCAAGTTCCGACGGAGCCACCTATGGCCCGTGGACTGACACACGGACCGTAGGTCAATGCCGTGGTTGGCCAGCCCAAGATCCCAAAAATTTCAAGTTTCAGTACTTTTTCCACGGTTCACCAAGACGGTCCGTCGTTCAGTGTACAAGTCGTAGGTAGGTTTCGTAGGTGAGTCCCAATCTTAGAAGGATTTTAAAGTAAAAAGTTGGGACCTATGACCGTGGTCCACGGTCCGTCGTTAGACCCACGTACTGTAGGTGGGCCCATGGTTGGAGGCCCCAAAGACATAGTCTTTGACCCCAAACGTCGCCCAACCAGAACTGTCGTGATCTGACCAACAGACCGTCGTTTTGGCCGTCGATGGGTGTCGACAGTTATTTTCTTAGGGGCTTTTGGGTCTTTTCCTAATTTTTCTAGCCTAATACTATGTCATTTTACCCTCCATTTAAAGCACTATATAAGTGTTTTTAACTCCAAATTTCCCCAATTGAAATCATTCTCTCAAATTCCTAAAAGAAGAACAAGTCTTCCTCTCCAAAATATTTCTCTCTCTAAAAAGTTTGAAGAAGGAGTCAACCTAGGATTTCAAGTCAAGTCTTATAATCCTCAATTGAAGGAAAGTTTTTGGCATTAAGGTATGATAATTTTTATTTATGGAGCCCTTTCCTCCATAGAGTTCCCAAATTTCTCAATTTACAAAGTTAGAAATCCCCAATTGAGTTAGGGTTTCCTTCCATGCCATGGGTTCTTTTAAATGTTGAATTGTTTGATTGTTTTATGATCTATTATGCATGAATTGAGACAATTCCATTATTTTAAGATGAATCCCCATGAACCAATTCCTATACCATGTTTTCCAAGTTATGATGATATGATGTGGGTTTTGAACTATGAAGGATGAGTTTTATGAATTATGCATGTTCTTAAGAAATTGATGTAAATGTTTTAAGGATACTTTGAAAGTGAATTATCAATGTTTTTGTTGTGTTATGAAAGGATTTCTAATATACACATAAAAACATGAATGTTAAAGGTTTTCTCACATAAAGAATTCTAAGGTTGAAAGGTCTTCTCACCTAAAATGAATCGAAGTTAAGGAGCTATTCTAATGAAACCTAGCTTGGATTGGTATTCTTAATTGTACCTTTCTATGGATGACATATGAATTACTTGGATTGGCAATATGACGTGCCCTTCTATGGATGATAAAGACAAGTTAAGAAAATGACTATTCCGTGCGATTTACGCTTAGCACTGAGAGGATATTGAGATGGAAGCTTTTTCGTTAGTAGAGGTCGGATTTTTAGTAGCAATCTCCTTATCCCATACCTATGTGCCCCAATAGGATGATTGTCTTAGATAGACATTAGCTAGTGAATCCACATAAGCTAGAAGTTTATGGTCTTACCTTGGTAAGTAGGACACCCCTATTTGGTGTGGGGGTAGACACTAGATTCTATGTTGATAGCTCACATGGTCTTATATGTCGGTTCAAGGTAAATCTCCCAAAATAATGAACTAAGGTTACTTCTAGAAGTATCTCACAAAGGTTTGAAAGATGTTATCTTGCATTGATCATGTTTTATGACTTATGTTTCTCACTCTTTTATATCATGTTTTAGCTTGTCATTGCATGTCACAAAAAGCTCTTTTAAGCATGATTTTATATGTTTTATGCATGGCTATCATACTTAGTAAATTTTTGTACTAACGCATACTCTTTCCTAAATTTCTTATAAAAATGTAGGGTCCGACGCTCCAGATTCACACTTCTGTGGCTAGGGATCTACTAGTAGAAGCTTGAAGATTGGTGAGTCCTCATGTTCCGAGGACCAAGCCCTTAGTTCATTATGTCTTTACATTTCCGTTTTGAACTTGATATACGGGTTACGTCCCGATTTCTTCTCATGTACTAGATGAATTTAAGACATTGTTAGATTTGCACTTCGCTTTATAAAACTCCATGTTTGGAATTGTCTTTAAAATCTCTTGATTTCTATTAACCTCTTATGATGTATGCTAAGTGGCTTGTATGGGCCCCTCAGGGTCTTATACGCCATATTACGCCTAGTGTCTACCTTGAGACGTGACATTAAGGACAAGGGATAGTCGAGTATCAACCTCTTCATGGAGTTTGAGGAGATTTACCTGAAGTTCAGTGTTCTTGTTATCAAGTATCCATACACCAAACCATACTTTCCATCTTTCACAGACATCATCTTGTGCATATGCTCAAGTATGTTTGCAGGTAAGTTTATCAACTCCAAATTGTGAAGGGCCTCAATGAGGAATAAGTCCATAGTAGAAGAGACTGTTCTTTTTTTTATCTGGGCAACAACATTTTATATAGAAATTCAAAGAGAAGTTGATACTCACCTTTGAGGTATTTCTTAGGAATACCAACACAATGTTGATTTGGACATTTTCTGATCTGACACATAAATTCATTTGAAGGAGATTGTCCACCAACTCTGTTGATCCCCTCTAGAGGGACTCCCAGAATTTCTCCCAAAATTGCTTCACTGATATGAAATTGTATATCCCCAATCTACGCATTAAGACTCCCATCCTTGTTTAATTTTATCCCGTTGTAGAATACTTTCACTTCTGATTCATGTAGGATTGCTACATGGTCAATGAACAAGTGAGTCCAACTTTACATTTCCATAAAGTGAACCAGGCTTCCCATCCCTAGTTTGGTCTTTACTTCCATATCAAACACTCTCCCATTCAACACTTTATGAGATTTTATGATCTCAACCCTCTCTTCTTAGGACAACAACTTATCAACCTTCCTCTTCTTCCCTGTTGAACCAAATCCCTTGTCAAACTCAAGATCTAATGCGTTAACTGGCTCAGGAGAGGATTCTTCTATTTTCTTTCTTTCTATTTTTTTCTGCCTTTTAGTAGCAGACAACTTCTTAACAAAAGATGATTTTCTTGTCCTTGGTAGTCTTTTTACTCAATGCCTCATCCCTCATTTTCTAAACTCCAACAACCACATCTGTGGACACTGTCCCACTATCTTTTTTTTTTAGAATCATTAGCAAGATCAACATCAGGAACCAGGTCCTCATCCACAACAAAATATCTTCTTCTTCTTCTTCTTCTATGATTCTCCTCAGTTTTGGTTTTGCCTGACTGTTTTGCATCTGCCATTAACTTCTGAGAGGTTCTCCATGTGGGATAAGGTCTTGGATTTTCTCTATGCCTCTCATTAGTAACCTTCTCCTTTCCTTTGGAACTTCGAACCATTTTCTTTGAACTGTCCATTTTTGAGGTATATTATTTTCATCCTCTTCTTTGTCCTTTTATTTGGGAACATCATGAGACTCAGTCCCTGCTATTACATGCACTTCAGAAGTAGGGATTTGTGCTCTTTGGATCCTCCTTATCAATGACTATTCATCTTCATCATCTTTCTCCTCATCCTCATTCTCAACAGTAAGGTATGATCAAATATTGGTGGGGAAACTTCAAAAGGAGACTCAGTTGGCTCATACGATTGGGTTCCTCTCCTAGGAAAGTCATTCGATTGTCTTACCTCATCTCTGTCAAACTTTGAACCACCCATTCATCACCTGCAACCAGAATATTTTACTCTGCCCCTTTGCTTTCAGGTAGATCTCCATCAATTTTTTTAAGAAAGGGTAGGGAGAACTGGACTAGGTTGAGACTCACCAATAGCAAGACCCTCTTTCTCAAACTAAGCCTTAGACTGAATGGGTCCATCAGGGGAGGAGTTTTGGGACTCATTTAGATCTAGGGTATGACAAAGGACATGGGAGGCCATTTTTGTGGAGGGTTCACCGATGGGTGAAACTAGAACTTCTATAGATAGGGTTTGAAGTTCTTCAACTAGAGGAATGGTAGAAGTAGGGGTAAAAGGTTCGTTTCCTTCAACTAGAGAGATAGTCGAAGTTGTGTTTAGAGGAGAGATGAACATGGATGGGTTAATTTCATCAATGATCTCCTTCATCTCATCAGTAAGAGCAAGAGGCTTAGATCTTTTTTTGGGAAGTTTGAGTAGAAAAAGAAACGGAGTTTTTTTTCTTGGAATTTTCTAACTTTGGAAGGAAATTTGATTTTTTCTGGAAAGAAAGAAGAGGAGGAGGTATAAATGAAAGTGAAAGTGTGCATCAAGTCCCTTGAAAGGAAACGTCCTTTAGAATTTAAATTGACAGGACAATGGTCAGAAGTCTTGATGACTGACACGTGGCAATATCACCGGTTCACATGCAAAATTTATAATACTGTGTTTAGAATGCTAAACTATAGTAAGGACTAGGTCCCTCTCCATAGTTTGAATGTAATTGCCCAAATCTATCCTAACTCCCCTTTTGTTTCAACACCTCCACTATGTGTATACCTACAAAGGTATAAGACTGAATTTACCAAAGTAAGCATAATTGAAAACAAGGTTGCCTACTCCGTTTTCATAGTCATGAAGGGTTCGATTGCTCCAGGCAGGATTCACTCAGTCCAGTTTCAACATCCCTAACTTCAATCTATTTTTCTTGAAAAGGTCCCTACTAAGAGCTTTTGTGAAAATATCAGGAATTGATCTTCAGTCTTGTAGAACTACATGTTGATATTTACTTTGTCAACATTATCCCTCAGAAAGTTATATCTCTTTTATGATGAACTGAGTTTTTAGCCATATTGGGAGCACTTGTCTTATCACACATAAGAAGGATAATATGAGTGACCATTTCAAAATCTTTAAGTTGTTTTTTGATCCATTTGAGTTAAGCACAACAAACTGCAACTCCTAAATATTCTGCCTCAGCTGTTGAAAGAGCTACCAAATGTTCCGTTTTAGTTCCTCAGGAAATGAGAGATTACCCGAGAAAATGAACCATTCCTGAAGTACTCTTTCTATCAACTTGATACCTAACATAATCAATATTAGCATATCCAACCAGATCAAAAAAGTCTTTTGAGGGATAAAATAGAACTAGATCCCCTGTCTTTTTCAGATATCTCAAAATCTTCTTAGCAGTTTTTAAGTGTGATTCCTCAGGGCAAGCTTGGAATCTTTCACACATTCCAACATTGTATACAATGTCTAGTCTGCTAGCAGTGATATACAATAATGATCCAATGATTCCTCTCTACACGGTCTCATTCACACTTGGACTAGGTCCATCAACAACCATCTTTGAGTTGTTCCCATAGGAGTATCAATGGGCTTGACATCCATCATCTAAAATTTATTCAGCAATTCCTTGATGTATGTTTCTTAACAGATGAAGGTACCTTTAGAATTTTGCTTAATCTATAACCCCAACAAGAAACTTAATTCTCCCATCATGTTCATTTCAAACTCAGTACCTAGGTCACAAATTCACAACCAAAGGGCGATTTGGGACTAATTCGGCAATTCGCCTCATCACCTGGATGGCTAAGACAAGCTCACCGAACAGGTGATGTTCAGCCCAACACCCAACTTTCAAAATTCAAGCACTAAATGCAACAATACCCAACCCACAAACATATTAACAAGCTACACATATAACAATTTTAGCCTCGGGTACTCAAACTTCTCCAGAATCAACAAAGTATTTTAAAATAATTACCAACATGCATGATAGTGGCGCGTATATCAATGTTAAATACTATAAGCTTTTGATGTAATTGTTAAGAGGAAAACATTAGGAAACCTACAAAATTTGTATATATATGATGATGAGCTTTTCTTATCCATTTCCCTCTTTTCAACTTTATTTGATGTGCCTATATCATCTAATTTCAACTAAATCATGTCTATTGTCAGATTCCATACATTTCACATGACAATGATCTTAACACTTTTTTTGACTCATTTTTTTTTACGTAATACAGAGTTTTCTACTTTTTCAAATGACCAACTCTAATCCAATTTTTATTTTACCCTAAAAAAAGGGATCTTTTTCTCTCTCATTAATATTATATTATTATTTTTATTTCATTTTTTATTTTTTATTTCATAATATAAATCATTTATTTCTTCTTCTTTTTTCAGTTAATCACCCTATATAATTTTCATGTATATAAAATTTTATTTTTTTCAATTTCATTATTCAATATAAAATTGTATTTTATTCTAAATTTATAAATAACATAAATTGCAAGAAAATATTATCTATACATATTAATGGACAATTCAAATAAAAATAAAATCATTAATGAAATACAATTACATAATTATTACATAAATACTCAACTTTCATGATTATTATGTTGCTCCCATAAATGCTCTATTAATGCGCTATGAAGTTCAAAATGAGCATATTTGGTCATTCTTGTATTTAAATTAATACGTTATGTATTGTATTTTTAAATTAAAAAATTCATCTTGTCATTTAATTTTTGTGCATTCTTCGTAGTGAAATAATAATAACAATATTTTAAAATTATACAACTTAAAGTGATAATAATAACAATAATTTTAAATTATACCACTTAAAGTTACAATTTTTTTTTAAATTGAAATATTATTAATTTGAAATGAAAGTAGTATATATTAAATAATATATTGTTAAATTTTTTATATAATATTAAAAAAGAATTATGAATATTAGGGGTTAAATTAATGGTCTTGTATGATTTATAATATGTTAATTATAAATATTATATAATAATAATAATAAAATAATCAAAAAGTGAACTAGAGAGTATGAATAGTAGTTCTCCAAATTTAGAAAACCATTATTCAACTCTCTATAAATGGAGAATAAAGAGTGAAATGGAGGGTGGTTGGAGAGCCCATTCTCTATTTTACTCTCCAAATATAGAGAATAGAGAGTAAAATAGAGGTGGGTTGGAGATGGTCTAACCGTTCAACTATATGGGGGAGGATCAAATTGTCAGCAAACACCAAACCTTCTTCTAAGTGGAAAAAAAGAAGGAAAAAAATAACTAAATTAGTATAAAACTAATTGTAAGTTACATACAAAGATCCATTAAAATGGCAACAAATAGGAGCATAGTATTTTAACAAATCATAATAGAGTATTCTATGTTATGGCTGTTGAAAGTAGAGAAATTTATCTTATGATTATAGATCACTGATAGAATGTACACGTCCGCTAACAGTCAATGAACCAGGTCCATTGATAGAATAAATAACATAAAGTAAATCAGACACAATTTTTTTTAATGTGGAAACCCCTTGCTCAAAGGAGGAGAAAACCACGATCCATTTTCACAAGATTTCCAACTCAACTCCATTTCACTCAAAATAGAGCACAAATTCAGATTACATACTCCAGTAATCTAGAAATTAATGTTCTAATCCCTTCCCCTCACTGTAACAACTCTGTTACCAAACAAGGACTAAGATAAACCTCTATTGCCCACTACACCATCTAACTCTAGCCTATAGAGACTTTACGATCCCAACATAGCAAACTCTAGCTAAACTTTGGAATGACGATGAAGAACTTGACACAGATCAAATTTATTTATAGCTTAGAAATAGATCTTACATGAACGAGCTTAGAAATATAAACCTTAACAGTTGTGAACACTAATAACTCTATCAGGTCCATTGCTGTCCTTTGAGTAGTATTTCCTGAAGAGAATGTGGTTCTTGCTTCTGAAATTTCTGATTTGCAAAAACTAAGTTGTGTCAATTATAGAATGGACATTTTATAGATGGACACAAACTCTTGGCTTAATGCCATTGGATAGGCGACAGGCACAATGGAGGACGCGCACCAACCATAGCAGGTGTTGCAGCGTTGGAGCTATCAAATCATATTTTTTGGACCTGACTCTTATCTTTATTTAAAATTTGTCAAATTATTAATTATAGAATTATCTTTACAATTTATCTAATTATTATATTCGTGAAAAGATGTTTTTCAATATTGAATGGATAAAATCATACCTAAACCTAGTAGTTGGAAACTTTTTTATGAAGAAATCATTTATATAAAAAATTATTTACAATTTGCATAAAAAGTTGCAAGGAAAATATATTTTAAATAATTATATATGAAATTTTATTAGATTTTAAGCTTTCAATTCAAATCTTTCCTTAAGCCAACACTTATGTTGAGCCACCCCTGCAAATAAATAGTCCTAAAAGATTAATAATAACATATTCTTAATAAGTTATATACTACAACAAATTTAAGTGATCCGATTAATGTTAAAATATAAATATATTATATTTGTATAAGTTAAACTTAGGCTTCTTCCCATAGAAAAAGAAGAAAAATCTGATTTTTAAACTTTTTAATGGAAACACTTTATTTTATTCAAAAGGACAAGTCACACTTAAATAGCAAGCTGAAGGCATTAGGGGTTCCCAAACGATAAATATTCATCCTATTCGATCTTAAAATTATGAATGTAAGTCATCAGTGAAACAATAAAAGGTGAATGCTAAAGATGGATGAGGAATAATAAAGGCAAGTTGCTAATAAAAATGGATATATACTTCTTCTGTTCTAATTTATGTGACATAATTTAACTTGATACAAAATTTTAAAAAATATAAGAAGACTTTGCATAGTTTCAAAATCACCTTTAAAAAAGTACTTTTTTTTTTATTTTCGCCAAATAGTGATATCTAATATACGTAAAACATTGATAATATTATTAAAATATTATAAGAAAATGTATTATTTTTTTTTAAAATGAACTAAAAAGAAAAATGTTTCATATAAATTGAAACGTTACGATAAGGTGTTAACCAATTATAAATTTATTTTAGAAACAAAAGTGGATGTGTGCATAATCATTGGCTATAGCAAATATGGCACAAGATAGAGAAAATTATAAAATCCCAAAAGATAAAAAGGTGCAACTAGAAAATATCCCTTTGAAGCTGTCACTTTTGAATATGGGACATCAAAATTGGTAGGTCAGATGTTGTAGTCCAAAATCATCATCAAAGTGAAAAGGAAATTGAAAAGCAATTCCTCATGAATTAAATTAAATTAAAACTTTGAATCCATCCACTTGATTCACGGTTTATATTTTTCTTCTCTAGTACTTTTCACAAAAAAAGTAAGTAATAAGCAGAGGCAAATATCTTAATGTCAGTGCTTATCATCTGGTATCCACTATTTATTTTTTATTGATATATGCAACAACTTGTATAATTTTAATAGTTACTTTATTTAAATTTTTTTACATACATGCATGATAGTGGCGCATATACCAATGTTGAATACTATAAGCTTTTGATGTAATTGATAAAGAGGAAAACGTTAGGAAGCCTACAAAATTAGTAGGTATAATACATGAACATGATCCTTAACTTGATTTCAGCTGGTAACTATGACCTTTAACTTTGGGTGTTCACAAGTAGACACTTAAACTTGTATAAAATTGAATAAATAAACATATTCGTCCTACATGGCAGTTTTGTGTCTTACGTAGCGTCCTATGTGTATGATGTCACAGAGGACACATGTGTCTACTTGCTCAATTTTATACAAGTGTAAGTGCCTACTTGTGCATAGCCAAATTTCAAAATCATAGATATCAGCTAAAACCAAGTTAAGGGTCATGTTTATGTATTAATCCAATTTTTTATATATATATGATGATGAGCTTTTCTTGTCCATTTCCCACTTTTCAACTTTACTTGATGTGCCTATATCATCTAATTTCAACTAAACCATGTTTAGTGTTAGATTCCATGCATTTCACATGCCAATGATCTTAGCACTTTTTTTGACTCATTTTTTCCCCTAATATAGAGTTTATATTTCTATTTTCTCAAATAATCAACTCCAATCCAATTTTTTATTTTACTTTTTAAAAAGAATCTTCTTCTCTTTAATTAATATTATATTATTATTTCTATTTCATTTTTGTTTCTTATTTCATAATATAAATCATTTATTTCTTCTTCTTTTTTCAATTAATCCCCCTATATAAAATTTTATTTTTTCAAACTCTTTACTAAATATCAAGTTATATTTTATTCTAAATATCTAAATAACATAAATTGCAAGAAAATATTATCTCTACATATTAATGGACAATTCAAATAAAAATAAAATCATTAATGAAATACAATTACATAATCATTACATAAATACTAAACTTTCAATATTATTATAATGCTCCCATAAATGCTATATTAATGCGCTATGAAGTTCAAAATGAGCATTTTAGGTCATTCTTGTATTTAAATTATTATATTATGTATTGTATTTTTAAAATTAAAATTCATCTTATCATTTAAATTTTCTGCATTCTTCGTAGTGAAAAATAATAAAATATTATTAAAAACTGGCGATTTTTCTTAAAAATAAAATATTATTAATTCGGAATGAAAGTAGTATATATTAAATAATATATTTTTTAAATTTTTATATAATATTAAAAAAGAATTATTAATATCAGGGGTTTAATTAATGGTCCTATATGATTAATAATATGTTTTTACAAATATTATATAATAATAATAATAATAACAATAATACTAATAATAATAATAATAATAATAAAATAATCAAAAATTGAACTAGAGAGTATGAATAGTAGTTCTCGAAATTTAGAGAACTACTATTCAACTCTCTATAAATGGAGAATAAAGAGTGAAATGGAGGGTGGTTAGAGAGCTCATTCTCTATTTTACTCTCCAAATATAGAGAACAGAGAGTAAAATAGAGTTGGGTTGGAGATGATCTAACAATTCAACTATATGGGGGAGTGTGTGTGTGTGTGTGTGGGGGGGGGGGGTTTGGGTGGGATCAAATTGTTAGCAAATACCAAACCTTCTTCTAAGTAGAAAAAAAGAAGAAAAAAACAACTAAATTAGTATAAAACTAATTGCAAGTTACACACATAGATCCATTAAAATGGTAACAAATAGGAGCAGAGTATTTTAACAAATCATAATAGAGTATTCTATGTTATGGTTGTCGAAAGTAGAGAAATTTAGCTTATGAATGTAGATCACTGATAGAATATATGCGTCCACTAACAGTCAATGAACCAAGTCCCTTGATATAATAAATAACACAAAGTAAATCAGACACAAAGATATTTATGTGGAAACCCCCTTGCTCAAAGGAGAAGAAAATCACGACCCGTTTTCACATGATTTTCAACTCAACTCCATTTCACTCAAAACGGAGCATAAATTCAGATTAAAGACTCCAGTTATCTAGGAATTAACCTTCTAATCCCTTCCCCTCACTGTAACAACTTTGTTACCAACCAAGGACCAAGCAACACCTCTATTTCCCACTACACCAGCTAATTCTAGCCAATATAAACTTTACGATCCCAACATAGCTAACTCTAGCTAAACTTTGGAATGACGAAGAACTTGACACATATCTAATTTATTTATAGCTTAGGAATAGATCTTACATGAAAAAACCTAGAAATATAAACCTTAACAGTTGAGAACACTAATAACTCTATCAGGTCCCTTGCTATCCTTCGAGTAGTATTTCCTGGAGAGAATGTGGTTTTTGCTTTTCAAAATTCTGATTTGCAAAAACTAAGTTTTGTCAATTGTAGAATGGAAATTTTATGGATGGAGAAAAAATCTTGGCTTAATTCCATTGGCTAGGCGACATGCACAACAAAGGACGCGCACCAACCACAGTATGTGTTGCAGCATTGCAACTTTAGGCAATTTTCTTTTTTCATGTACGGATACTCTCAGTATCTCCTGGGACCTGGTTCTTCATTAGATCCCTAAGTTTGTTAAATCATAATAACTTCAGAGTCAACTCAAAATAATATTTTCCCCCATTTTGATGATGATAAACTTATATTCAACTTTCAATCTTCTTCCTCTTTCATCTTGTTCGCCCTATCACCAATCAAATCAATAGAAACCAAACAGATAACCAGGTCCCCCGTTACATCCTAAAACCATGTCTTAACAATTTGCCCCTTTTAATATCATAAAAAAAGAGCTAAAGCAGTAAACAAAGTTGACAATAATGTAGTTCAAGAAAATTCGTGGCCACTGAGGAAACACAAAGCATAAGAGGAAATGCACAAATTAATGAGGCAAGGTAGTAGAAACAGGGCCAATTTTTCATTCATCAACATAAGAATAAAGTAGTCAAAACATTGCAAATCTCATTTCATATGAGAACCGGAACAATACCCACCGAGTGAAAAAAGAAACAATAATGGGAACTATGAAGGAAGATTAGGACAAGTGAGATTTGGAGTCAAGGGATTTAAGGACAAGGGATAGTCGAGAATCAGCCTCTTCATGGAGTTTGAGGAGTTTTCCTGAAGTTCAGTGTTTTTGTCAGCAAGTATCCATACCCCAAACCATGCTTTCCATCCTTTATAGACATCATTTTGTCCATATGCTCAAGTATGATTGCAGGTAAGTTTATTAACTCCAAATTGTGCAGGGGCTCATGATACGTCCAAACTTACACTTCAATTAAGAAGTATAAATGATCGAAGTCAATTTATAGAACTCAACGTGAGTTGAGGTCGATCCTATAGAGAAGTTCTTTACAGAAAGAGTTTCACTGTCGCGTTTATCCAAATGTTGTTATTATTTCCTAGAGAAAGTAATTTCGAAATGTAAAATGGATTTAGTTGTGAGGTTCAGGTAACCAATGTTGTTAAAATATTCCAGATTGACAATTAACAGAGTCTTGATTGTAAGGTTGTATTGATAAATGAATGAAACCAGGGTTGTGTTTCCCATGACGTTACATCTAGTGTTTATCCATGAACGAGTTTCAGGTAATTCATTCTTTGCAAATTACAATCGAGTTAGGTATATCTAATACTTCTCAATCTAGTTAGATAACTTCCACCCAAATCCTCTTGGTCCTAGAGTGTTAACAGATTTTACCCTCGCATATAATGATGTTAAAGTTCTCCTCTCTCTTCTCTCGAACTTTGACTCCATTTCATCAGATTAACTTAACTTTTTCCCAACTATCAATTTTCTCTAGAACAATTGATAGATACAGGTCGATTCTAACCTGTGCACGCATTAGAACAAATGAATAACCAAAGCTGAGTAATATATTGCAAATATGAATCACATTCTGCTCGTTTTACGAATCCACACTTAGATTACAGTCATAGTTCCCACAACCCTAGTTGTGGTGTTTAGCCACTCATGTTTTCAATCAAATAATCGAAGATAAGTAATGACTGCATTAAGAGAAATCACTTACAATGATTTGCAGATTCAAAGAACAATCGATATTCAAAAACCAACGCAAACCTTAATTCTCGATTCAAAGTTAATCGATCAAAAACCAAAGTCAAGAATATTTAGAAACTAGTCGCTCGTTCCAGATATAATGAGATATCTCAAAATTACAACCTAATTAATTTAAATAGTCAGTCTAAAAAGAGTCCTACTCGAACTTGGTCCACCAAAATATAGCTCCTCAAGGGCTTCTCACTGGAAATCCATCACAATCACCATCACGGACCGTTGTGAGGACCACGGCCCGTGAGGCCTTCCATGGTGTTTACTCGGTCCATCAAAATATAACTCTTCAAGGACTTCCCACTGGTTCGACTTCACGAGCCACAACACGACCCATTATGATCATCACAGCCCGTCTGGGCGTCTGTGATCTTTACTTTGGCTAAAATCAACCTTCACTCTGTAACGCCTGCTTATTGGACCTTGTTCACGAGCTTCAGGACGGACAGTGAAAGAGACCACGGCCCGTCTTAGGCTCCGTGGTGTTGGTTCCAGACTGAACTTTCTTCTTTTCTTTTCTATCTTCCACGTCCACATATTTTACCTGTACAAACATCACCAAGCACATCAGATCCACATAAATACACTTGATTCTCGCAATAATCCTTAGTTTTGAGCATCAAATATGCCAAGATCTCACGACACTTCAACACCCTCAACTTAGAACCATTACTTGTCCTCAAGTGATGAAAAAAACAAAAGGTTTGATGCTTAAACCCAACAGATACCATATTAGCATGCAACACCTGTCTTTACCACAATTTTTAAGTAAAACCATCTATCTAACATGCAAGGATCAACGTATGACATCCCATTACTCACAGTCAACCATGCTTATGCTCGAGTACTTTGTCAGCCAACACAGTTTAACTATCAAAAGCAGACATAGTGTCCTCACATCAAAGAAGTCCCTCACACATGATAACTGTGACTAAATTCTACACTCACACTCCCAAAGAACTTCTAACATTAAGAGAAAAGACCATAAGATTGCCTTTGTTTTCTACACTCTATCTTTCAAACAATTGGAATAGGATCACTGTAGGACTTTATTGGCTTGTAACATAGGCTCAGGCTAGGGAATGGAATTTTGGGTTTTGTGAGTGACTAATACCTTGGTTCTCCAAAGTTTCATTCGCACACAACTTTATCTGAGCGATTCCCTCTTTTTTTCATTTCAGTACATCCCAGCAGTCCCTCTTTTTCTTTTTGCTTCTTTTCTTTATTTTTCCACACCATTTTTTTATTAATTTTTTTCAAACTTTGTGCTTTAAAGCTGACTGGGTGAATCTTCTGTTTATACTTTCTGTTGGAGGTGTAATCACGCTCAACTTAGGCTTTTGGCCTGAGTTGTGGCATCGTATCTTCGGAGACCCAAGGATCTGATATCAAACAGGTAAGAACAAAACTAGTTTCCAGGCTCAAATCGGGTTCGCATGCTTATTATTTGGTGGTTTATTTTTTTTATTTTTTTTGGCTTTTAGTGGGTTTAGCTAAAATGGCCTACTGATCACCTCCTATCCAGTTATTCTCAGATTCAAGCAAGACTACTCAGACAAGTTCTAGTTTCTGCACCTAGTGTTAGACTTCATACAAACCTTACACGCACATGACACATGACTACGTCTTCCAGTTCCTTAGTTAACCAACTCTGTTTCAGGCTAGCAATGTTCAACGCGTGAGTATCTAGGATGTCATCTGAAGAGCCTAACAATCAAATTTCAGATTAAGCATAATTTTCTTGATCTTTTTAAACAACACACGAACTACAAACTTAGCTGCTGCTCACTCAAAACACAACCTTCACACTTAATCAAAACACACAAAAACACCAACGCTTAACAATTCAAAACTTCACAATTTATCAGAACACAAAACAGAGTCAACCTCCATTCATTCTAATAGCTAAAATGGCAGGTTGCTCACCACCCCTCCCCAAACAAAAGGACTTTGCTCTCAAAGTAATTGAAGAAAAACAATACAGGGCTGTGAGGAGGGATCATACCTACGGTGTACTAGGTGCCGATAGTCGGAGCAGTGTCGGCACCCTTATCAATGGGTGCACTCTCAGAAACCTGCACTGGGTCAGGCTGGCTACCACTAACCAGGGCAGGTACCATGCTACTAGAAGCGCCAGCTAATAATGCATCTTGCATCTGCTGCGCAAGTGCTTCTGCTTGTCTTGCTAGTCTCTGGGACTCCTTGCGGGCTTTCTTGTGTTGCCTCCTTTCCTCTTTGGAGAGGTTAGTCGGCTTCTTCTCATCAGACCCCCCAGCTTTTTGTTTCTCTTACTAAATTTATGTTGGGGCGCCTCACCCCAGAAAACATCAAGTACCTGAGTGGGGGGAGGCTCATTGAACAAGCTCATCAGAGATTCTGGGACAACCGGAGAGGCACAGTGACTTGCTTCTCCGCTAGTTTAGCAATCTCGACCCTCATCTCTGCCAACTGTGTCTTCAAATCCTCTGTATTCACCGTATCGGCAGCCTGTAACTGGTTCTGCACATGGACCTCAAGACCGTATATTCTATCTTTAAGGACTGCCAATTCTGTCTACATCTCATCGTTAAGCCGCTTCTCTGCAGCTAAAACATCTCTCTGAACTACCTGGGTAGTCTGGGCAAAATCTGATTGACCAGAGTCCGGGTCTGCTTCTGATCTGCAACCAATCTTTCAAAAATAACAGTAGCAATAGTGACAAAAGTACCTGTAGCCTGTGAGGCTGAAGCTGGTGGTGGTGGTACTCCTGCAGATGGTTGTGATGATTCACCCAGCTTCGGACCTCTATCAGCATATGGAATATCGACTGATACATGGGGTACGACAACTAATGGTCCCACCGGTGCAGATTTGGCACCAAAGAGATGATTGGCAACATCCTTGATTTTAGATGCTGCAGTGATCCTCTGCGCCTCCATCCATCTGTCTACTAACTTATTTGGAGGAATATTGGCTTGTAGACACAGTTTCCTTATCAGACAAGGAAATGGTAAACCAACACTTTCATTCATTGCTCTACCCTGCATTTCTGTGGCGATGATACAACCTAAATTGACTGGGTAACCAGTGATGAGACCTAGATTACGACTCATTTTGGGTTTTTTTTTTGGTAATATAAGAGTCCTCAAATGCCTAATTTATGCCCTAAACTGATGTTAAAGTGTTCATTTGCAGCATTACAGGCTAAAGAGGAAGGCAAGGACACTACCAGACAAAAAGGAACTGACAAGCTGAAGAAGTGAAGCCAAGCGATCCTGGAGATCGCCAAGACCACTCGGTGAACCACCGAGTGGCTCTTTAGCTCACCCAAAGTTTTAGCATACCAGCTCTGGGAAAAATCAAGTTGGTGACAGAAATAGGCAGTCGGCGAATTGCCAATCGACTCCGTGACAACAAGTTGGATCGCCCAAAGTTACAGGTCCTGGAGGCAGATGACCAATTCAGATGGCGATGGAAGGGGTAAAAGGGCAGATCACCGAACCACTTGGCGAGGTGCGACTTATTCCACCGAATGTACTTTCAGGCCAAAAAGTGGACAACTATAAATTGGAATTGAAAATGAGAGTTCTGAGTTCGGAGTTCTGATCCCCAAGTTTTAGAGTTAGAGTTTTTCTCTTAGTTTTTCAGTTCTTATTGTAGACTTTGAGGATTTATACTTAATTTTGAGGATTTGCAAGTGGGTTTTTGAATTTAATCACTTTGGGGCATTGTAAAGGCTTGGAGACTCTTACCCAGCTGATGGCTAATCTAGTTGGTAACTGTTTTTACCCTTTTATGATGCTTAGCTAAAACCCCAATTCTTGGGGTGTGATCATGTGATTATGGGTTGAATTAGCTTATGGGTATTGTTATTTACTAACCTAAATGCTTAATTGAAGTGGGTTTAATTGATAGCTGTCTTTTAATCTAAGAATTGTAGTTGCAAATGCAATTCTAGTCAAGAGTTTTGGGCTTGCTCGAGAGAGAAGTTTTAGAACCAAAGCTTTTGATTAATGATTGTAGTTATTGGGTTGATATGGGTTTAGCTCGAAAGAGTAAATCCTAAATCCAATTCTACCCATCTAACTCGAGATAGTGGATGAATTAAGGCGTGGGATGTTCTTATTTGCTAAGCTTGTTGATGTTTGAAAGAAATCACTTGATTCAGGGTAGTTGCTCGAGAGAAAACTATCTTACTTATAGTCTAGCCTACTCACTGATATTTAGCTATTTGTTAGAAATTTCAATTACCCGTATAATGAAATTTTCCTGTAATCGATCACATCCCTAGAATTCCTCTCTATATTGCCGTTTAGTCTGTATTCGTTTTGTTTTTAGCTGATAATTGACAATCCAAACCCCCCATCTGACATTTGTTGTCACCCATTTAAACTTTTTTATATGTTTTCGATTGTATATATATTTCTATAACCAATTAGACCACATTTGTACTTCATAACTGAATCTGAACAATTGTACCGCTCCTGTTGGTTCGACCCCAACTCTTCGTTGGGTTTTATACTGAATAACGATCGTCTTTACATCTAGAATTAGAAGAGGTGTAATTTTAGCGTTAATCAACCATCCATAAGGCAAGCAACCCGTGATTCGAGGGACAGGGACAAGGTATTCTCCTTTGCTGTAGGCCACAACTGTGCATGAACAACAACCCACCAAACCTTAGACGGAAATGACAACGATGCTCTAGTAATCTTCATCTCTGCCCCTACTACCCATGGTGCATTCTCACCCTCTGAAGCAATCAACCCAGCAATCCACCGCATTACCCGCTACCTCGAAGTCAGATCCTTCATCTCAGTCTCACTCGTCACAGCATACTGTTTCCCTTCAAAAAGGCCAACTGAAGCTGGTACTGTGTACTCTGGACCATGTAGCATCCTGTTGATCGTGGCTTCAGAGATATCCATTGATTTGCCTCTCAATACTACAGAGTTGAGTGGTCCTCATGTGCTGGCAAATGCTTTCTGCCCCCTCTTTGTAGTTTCAGTGTCAGCAACAAAATTCATCAGGGTGGCTGCATAGGAAGCAAATAATTCTATGGTAATGTGACGGGAGACCTCCCCAAGAGAATTGTCATCCATCCAAATTGATGAATCTGGAATATTCTATAGATATCTGTAAAAGCCTGGATATCAGATGCCACTACTCTAGCCTCGAGACTGGCCGATTAGCAAAATTGCTTGTCTTGGACACGATTCCATTGTTAAAAAACTCCTCAAACCTGCATAAAGTCCACATAGAACGATAGCAGTCAATTATTTACTTTCTCACCACTGGGTCAGATTCATGTAGGTGGACAAATTGAATCCTTGCAGCCTCGGTGCTAGCCTCCTCATCTTCATCCTGGGCATCTACGTCTTCAAGGGCCCCTGTTTCAACTACTGTTCCCACTTCAGGTGGAGGTGCAACCACATTCTCCTGAGAGCCGCTAATAGACTCTTCACCGCTTCCAGAACCACTACCAGAACCGCTACCAGATCCCTCACCACTTCCGAAGCCACTGCCAGATGCCTCACCACCACTGGATCCACTACCCTTCTCTTCAGACTAGGAAGGAGTGTCGTGAAGAATGGCCATCGCTGTTCGTTATCTAGTAGCTCGAGGGGAATTCTCTTCAATTGTGGTGTTGACTTGAACCTATGAGCTACTAGACTCTGCCGCATTATCACTTTGAGTTGGTGAGTGAGGAGGTGAGGGATGTGGGGGTGCGGACTTTCTTCTGGGTTCCATAGTACCTAAGAAAAACCAAAACAAATTAATAATCGAATCAAGCAAAATGATGCACTAACGGGTACTCAGACTTCCCTTGTGTAAATACAATGTGACGCCTTATCTTAATAATGCCTTCACCCAATCTATCATTGGGAAGGGCCACGTAATCAAAACGAAAAACAGACTTAACTGTAAAGAAAATTAAATATATTTATTTATTTATTTAAATTTATTACGGAGGTCAATACGGGCCGTGGTGGGTACCACGGTCCATGGTGCCCCTCGTGGACATAGTGCAGAACCAGTGTTTAGCAGGGAAGTGCACTGGTTATGGTTCACGGAGGACTTCACGATCCGTGAAGTGAACCCTGATCCGTAATGACCTCCGTGGACTTAGCCAGTTTACCCTGTCATTGCTAAGTGTGGACTACGAGAGGTTTCACGGCCCGTGACTCCCTTCATGGTCTGTGAGGTCCTTCGTGGACTTACACTCGAGCCAATTTTCAGTGACCTCTCACCCTATGCACACATGATGTCAGATTTCATCAAGTAGCATTACACAATCTCAATTTTTCGAGACATTTTAGCGCATGTGTACAACTACACAACAATCATTATTCAACTATGAGCACCTTTAACCTAAAACGAACATACCCATACGCACACATTCATCTGTTCTCAATTTCAACACATTTTATTTGAAAGAAATCACCTAGGCATACTATATTCAAACAATTTAGTCTCTAATTCACAATCATATCATCATCCCTCATTAATTCTACACAAATATATCATACCCATAAACAATAACTCACCAATTTTGGTCAATTTCACACATACCCATCACAATTACGACCTAGCATACACTTTACCAAGTAAGAATACACAAAATCAAACAACATTTCGTAGTTATAACTTGATTTTAGATAAGATCCAACTTATATCAAGTAGGGAGAAGAACTTACTTTAATAATTGTTCACTTTTCGACTTTGAAAATACGAGATGAAGTGAAATGCTAATTCCAAACAATAATGGACTTAGGGTTTCGATTCCTTGATGAATTTGGGGAGTTATAGATATTTAAAACCGTTTAATGACCTTAAGAATCGTAATGGAGGAGAGAAAAGAGATAAATGTTTTTGACCCTTGGCGCTTTAGTTATTTATTGATATAATGTCTTTTAAGAATTGCACGGGTCGGGTCTGGTAAATTGGCACTGCTGGATTCACTATGACGGACTGTGAGGACACTCGTGGAGAGGACCACGGTCCGTGGGAGTGTCTGTGAACAACACTTAGGCGAGACAACTAACCTGAGGTTCACGAGAGGCTAAACGGTCCGTACAATTTCTGACGGACCGTAAACCCTTCCGTTAACCAATTTCTTACATTTTCAAGTAGCTCCTTTAGAATGCTGGTGACTGAGACGGACCGTGATGAAGCCCGTGGTCATCACCACGGTTTCTGAGGCTGCCCGTGAAGGGCTTCCTGAGCCCAACTCCTCACTTCTCTGTCCAATTCTTTCCTGCACACACCAACACAGAGTGACTCTATAAAAACAATGAAAACAATGCTAAAATGTAAACTACCTAGTACATTTACAATCTTGGGTTGCCTCCCAAGCAGCGCACAATTTAACGTTGTGGCGCGACGCAGGTTACTTGATTACTTAGACTTCATTGAGCTTGCATTCCTCCACTATTTTTACTTCCTCTGGGACTCCCAAGTATGCCTTGATTCGCTGACCATTGGCCTTGAACCTCTCGCCCTTGTCATTGTGAAGCTCAATAGCGCCTGATTGAAATACCTAAGTTATCTTAAATGGCCCCGACCATTTGGATCTCAGTTTCCCAGGAAATAGACGAAGCCTGGAATTGAACAGTAGCAGCAAGCCACCAGGACTGAATGTCCTTTTCTCAATATGTTTATCATGATACAACTTCATCCTTTCCTTGTACAGTGCATACCTCTCATGTGCTTTCAAGCAGAACTCATCCATCTCATTGATCTGATCTAGTCTCATATTTGTTGTTTAACTCCAACTGAGGTTCAACTTCTTTAGTGCCCAGAGTGCCTTATGCTCCAGCTCGACAGGAAAATGACATGCCTTTCCAAACACCAACTGATATGGAGACATACCAATAGGTGTCTTGAAAGCTGTCCGATATGCCCATAAAGCATCATCGAACTTTCTAGCCCAATCTGTTCTGTTGGCATTCACTGTCTTTGCCAAAATAGCCTTGATCTCCTGATTCGATACCCCCACTTGGCCACTTGTCTGCGGATGATATGGTGTTGCCACCTTGTGCTGTTTAACCCCATACTTAGCTAAAAGTGCACTGAACACTTTATTATAGAAATTGGAGCCTCCATTGCTGATGATCTCTCTAGGTGTACCAAATCTTGAGAATATGTTCTTTTTCAGAAAACCAGCAACACTTTTACCATCATTTTCAAGTAGGGCGACAGCCTCAACCCATTTGGACACATAGTCCACTACCACCAGTATGTACTTTTGCCCATAAGAGCTCACAAATGGGCCCATGAAGTCAACTCCCCACACATCAAACAATTCTACCTCCAGAATAGGTGTCATTGGTAGCTCGTGGCGATGAGAGATAGCTCCTTGCTGCTGGCATACATCACAACTCTTTACTACATCAATTGCGTCCTGATGGATTGTAGGCCAGTAGTACCCACTCTGGAGTACCTTGTGGGCTATACGGGCACCTCCATGATGACCACCTACTGGAGAAGAGTGGCAGGCCTCTAAGATATGTAGCATCTCAGCCTCAGGGATTCATCGCCTGATGATGTTATCAGCACACACCCTGTACAAATAGGGGTCATCCCAAAAATACTTACCCACATCATGTAGGAATCTCTTCCTTTGCTGGAATGTTAGCCCTTCAGGCATCAAATCGCTGGCAAGAAAATTTGCAAAGTAAGCAAACCAAGGAATGAGATCAAGAGTAGCGGCTAATAGCTGCTCATCTGGGAATGAGTCATTTATGTCTAACTCAAGTTCCCCCTTCTTTTCTGCTTCCAACCTAGACAGGTGATCAGCCACCTAATTTTCATAACCACTCCTATGACTTCAAAGTCAATTTCTTGAAGCAAAAAGACCCATCTGATTAATCTCGACTTTGCATCTTTCTTTTCCATGAGATATCGCAGTACTGCATGATCTGTGTGGACTATCACCCTAGTGCCCAGCAAGTATGCCCTGGATTTCTCAAAAGCATATACCACAACTAGTAGTTCCTATTCAGTGACAGTGTAGTTGCGCTGTGCTCCGTTCAGTGATTTGCTAGCATAGTAGATCGGGTGGAAAATCTTGTTGCGCTTCTGCCCCAACACAATTCCCAAAGAAGTACCGCTGGCATAGCACATCACCTCAAAGGGTTCTGCCCAATCTAGCCAATGATCACTGGGGCTGAGACCAGCTTCTCTTTCAGGCATTCAAAGGCTTTGAGGAATGCATCATCAAAGGTGAATTTCTCCTCTTTCTCTAACAACTTGCACCAGGGATGTGCAATTTTTGGGAAATCCTTGATGAAACGCCTATAAAATCCTGCATCACCCAGAAAACTTTGGGTACCTTTCACACAGATAGGTGGGGGAAACTTTTCAATTACCTCAATCTTCACTTTATCCACCTCCAGTCCCTTCTGTGACACCTTATGGCCTAGGACTATGCCTTCCTTGACCATGAAATGACATTTCTCCCAGTTCAGCACTAAATTTACTTCCTCGAATCTCTGTAAATCCCTGCTAAGATTTAACAAACAGTCATCAAATGTGTCACCTACCACAGAGAAATCGTCCATGAACACTTCCAAAGTGTCCTCTACCATGTCCGAGAAGATGGACATCATACACCTCTGGAAGGTTGCTGGTGCATTACATAATCCAAAGGGCATGCGTTTGAATGAAAATGTGCCATAAGAACATGTAAATGTGGTCTTCTCCTGAACTTCCGGAGTAATTGATATCTTGTTGTATCCAGAGTATCCATCTAAGAAATAGTACCACCCTTTTACAGCCAGTCTGTCAAGCATCTCATCTATGAACGGCATTGGGAAGTGATCTTTCAAGGTCCACATGTTCAGCTTCTTGTAATCCATGCAAACTCGCCAACCAGTGACTGGTATTTATGGAATCAGCTAGTTCTTTGCATTGGCCACCACTGTTATACCACCCTTCTTGGTCACACATTGCACTGGACTAACCTAATGACTGTCAGAAATGGGGTACACAACCCCTTCATCCAACCACTTTATGATTTCCTTTTTGACCATCTCTTACATTAGTGGATTTAATCTCCTTTGGTGCTCTATGCTCGGGCTGCAGTCCTCCTCAAGTTAGATCTTATGAGTGCAAATACCCGAAGGTATCCCAATGATGTCAGAAATGGCCCACCCAATTCCCTTTACCAAAACACTGATCACTGTTTGCACCTATTGATAGTTCAAATCTGCAGCCAAAATAACTGCAAAGTATTGTTAGCACCCAAAAAGACATACCTTAGGTGACTGGGTAACTGTTTAAGTTCCAGTACAGGTGGCTCCTCAATGGATGGTTTTCCTGGAGGATTCGACCTATTTTTCAAATCCACGTCTAGTTTCTTTGGAGAATAAGAATCTGCTCTCATGCCCTGTAAAGCATTCATCGTCTCCCTATAATCATTCCGTTAATCTGCTTCAAAATTCATTAGCACTGTTGCCAATGTTTCGACGGCAAGCCTTTCCTCAATAGCAGCTCCTGACTCCCCTTCATCAAAGGTCTCTATCGCTGACACCACATTCATGTCTTGTGGTTTCTTCATAGACCTACAAATTTTAAACTTTACCTCCTCATTGTTGAGCCTAAATTTCAGCTCTCCACTCTCAACATCTACCAAAGCTCATCCTGTTGCCAGAAATGGCCTTCCCAAAATTATGGGAACCTCAAAGTCCACTTCGCAATCCAAAATCACGAAGTCTTCTGGTAAAATGAAACTCTTCACTTTCATGAGAACATTACATAAGATACCTAAGGGCGCTTCACTATCATTAACCTCATTGTTGTGGGTTTTGGGAATCCTAAGCCTAGTTGCTTGTAGATGGCCAGCGGCATCAGATTTATACATGCCCCTAAGTCACACAGGGCCTTTGCAAACTCAAATGATCTGATGGTGCACGTTATAGTGAATGCACCTGGATCCTCCTTTTTCTGCACCAGAGATCTTGTAGCAATAGCACTACAATGATGAATATTGTCAGTTAATTCAAAACTTACAGCTCTTTCCTTCATGACTAAGTCCTTCATGAACTTAGCATATCCTGGCATCTGCTCCATAGCTTCCACCAATGGGATGTTCACTGATAGCTGTCTCAACATGGTTATGAATTTAGCAAATTTCCCATCTTCAGCTTTTTTCTTGAGTCTCTACGGAAAAGGAGGAGGTGGTCTAGGTATCTGCTGTAAAGGCAAAGTAGCCTCTACTTCTGTTTCTTTTACCTTTGCCTGGTTTTCTGTTGGTTGGGCTTCTTCTGTATCATCTACCTATTCAGCTCCAACTTTTTCTTCCTCATCTCTCCTCATATCCTTTTTCTGCTCAGGTGCTATAGATATTGGTTCATTAAGAATCTTACCGCTTATGGTGGTGATAGCCATGCATTGTCCATTTTTCTTGGATTTCTGAATATTGTCACTTGGTAGTGACCCATTCTTCCTCTGGTTCAGTGATGTTGATAGTTGCCCCAATTGTTGCTCTATTTGCTTGATGGAAGTGGTGTGAGAATCCACCAATTGAATCGTACTGGAGAAATCACCCTTCATATCTTTCACACCTGCATTAATTGATTCAACCTTTTGCAACACCTTAGCCAACATATCTTCTAGTTTGGACCCGCTGGAGCAACCACTTGCACGATCTCTATTACTGAGAGGCACATAAACACCATTGCGGTCATTCCTGTAACCATCTCTGTTCTGCCAGTTTCCTTGATCTCTATTTGATGGCCTGTCATACTGCCCTTCTCTGGAGTAGTTCCTAACTTGATTTCCAGAATTATATCCTTGGTTTCCTGAGTTATAATTCCGAAAAAACCCATGGTTGCCTAAGTATTTTGTCTCTTCATCTAAATCGATGTCCTGATCTTCATACCTGTTCGAGGCCCCTACAACATTTACCTTCTCAGAACCTGCAATGATATGCTTCGTGAGTAGATCCATCTGGGTTCTCATGTGAGCCATGTCCTGATCCCTTTCTTCTTCTCTCCTCTTTTGTTCAGCTGAAAGTTCAAAAGTGAACCCAAGATCTCCTACCTCAGTATCCCTGGTTTACCAATCTCTATTGTTCTTAGGCACTTCATCCATCAGCTGCATGCTTTCTGGGAATGGCTTCCTTATGAATGATCCTCCACATAATGCATCAGCAACATGTTTAGTAACATAATTTAACGATCTATAAAAATCCTATTTCAAATGTCTCTCAGTGAGACCATGGTTCGGGCACTTTCTCAGCTTTTGGCTGAATCTACACCAAGTATCATGCATTGCATCCCCTGGTAATTGCTTGTGGGCACTTATCTCATCTTTCATCTGCAAATATTTTGATTCAGGGTAGAATCATTCCAAGAAGTCCTTCTTCCATTTATTCCAGGTCCTGACTGAATCATCTGGCAGCTCGTTCAGCCAATTGGTTGCCTCCCCAGTGAGAGACAATGGAAATAATCTCAACCTCATAGTTGTCTGACTAACACCAGGAATTTTATGTGATTTGCATATTGCCACAAAGTTCATCAGAAGTTGATTTGCATCATCACCAGCTGCACCTCTGAACATACCTTTCAAGTTCAGTAATTGAATCATTATGCTGGTGATTATAAATTTCACACCTGGAGGTAGTGCAGGTAACACTATTGCTCCGGTGGCTCCAGCTCCGTCCAAATCTAAGTCATCCTCATCGAACATCATGTGAGCTAGTTGATGTGCTCGACCCCTTGGAGCTAGTGGTTGTCGGTGGGGAGAAGCTATCTCATCTATTCCTTCATGTTCCTCCACCACCCTATGTGGGTTGTTCACATCATGTTGTTGAGCACCTCTTGCAGCGGTCTCAGCCTCAAGTCCCATTCTTTGCCTCTGAGCCTCAAGTTCTTGTGCATTCACCGTCTTGCGGATAGTTTTCCGAAGTTCTGGATCGTAAGGAATCAATGGAGCTCCCTTAATTCTGGTATTGGGCATGCACTGTCGAACTTACCTGTAAGAGACACAGACAAAGAACAAGACGTAAAATTAGGAAATATATAACTACGATTAGAATAATTGCTAGTAAAATATTTCTGAATTAAAATTCCTCGGCAGCGGCGCCAAAATTTGATACGTCCAAACTTACTCTTCAATTAAGAAGTATAAACGGTCGAAGTCAATTTATAGAACTCAACGTGAGTTGAGGTCGATCACACAGAGAATTTCTTTACAGAAATAGTTTCACTGTCACGTTTATCCAAATGGTGTTATTATTTCCAAGAGAAAGTAATTTTGAAATGTAAAATGGATTTAGTTGTGAGGTTCAGGTAACCAATGTTGTTAAAATATTCCAGATTGATAATTAACGGAGTCTTGATTTTAAGGTTGTATTGATAAATGAATGAAACCGGGGTTGTGTTTCCCATGACGTTACATCTAGTGTTTATCCATGAACGAGTTTCAGGTAATTCATTCTTTGCAAATTACAGTCGAGTTAGGTATATCTAATACTTCTCAGTCTAGTTAGATAACTTCCACCCAAATTCTCTTGGTCTTAGAGTGTTAACAAATTTTATCCTCGCATATAATGATGTTAAAGTTCTCTTCTCTTGAACTCGAACTTTGACTCTATTTCATCAGATTAACTCAAATTTTTCCCAACTATCAATTTTCTCTCGAACAATTGATAGATATATGATGATTCTAACGCGTGCACTCATTAGAACAAATTAATAAAAAAAACTGAGTAATATATTGCAAATATGAATCACATTCTACTCATTTTACGAATCCACACTTAGATTACAGTAAAAGCTCCCACACCCCTAGTTGTTTTGTTTAGCCACTCATGTTTTCAATCAAATAAGCGAAGATAAGAAATGACTGCATTAAGAGAAATCACTTACAATGGTTTGTAGATTCAAAGAACAGTCGATATTCAAAAACCAACGCAAACCTTAATTATCGATTCAAAGTTAATCGATCAAAAACCAAAGTCAAGAATATTTAGAAACTAGTCACTCGTTCCAGCTATAATGAGATATCTCAAAATTACAACCTAATTAATTCAAATAGTCAGTCTAAAAAGAGTCCTACTCGAAGTAGGACTGAATTGTCGGGCAGCTTCACAAACGACCTGACGGTCCGTCATAAGCTTCACGGTCTGTGAGGCTTGCCGTGGTCTATACTTGACAATCTAAAAATAGCTCTTCAAGGACTACCCACTGGAAATCTACACGGTCGCCATCACAGACCATTGTAAGGATCACGGCCCGTGGGGCCTTCCAGGGTCTTTACTTGGTCCACCAAAATATAGCTCCTCAAGGCCTTCTCACTGGAAATCCATCACGATCACCATCACAGACTGTTGTGAGGACCATGGCCTTACGTGCTCTTTACTTGGTCCACCAAAATGTAACTCTTCAAGGTCTTCCCACTGGTTTGACTTCACAAGTCACATCACGACCCGTTATGATAAATCACGGTCCGTCTGGGCGTCCGTGATCTTTACTTTAGCTAAAATCAACCTTCACTCCGCAATGCCTGCTTACTAGACCTTCTTCATGAGCTTCAGAACGGACCGTGTAAGAGACCACGACCCGTCTTAGGCTCCGTGGTACTGGTTCCAGTCTGAACTTTCTTCTTTTCTTTTCTATCTTCCACGTCCACATGTTTTACCTCTACAAACATCACCAAGCACATCATATCAACATAAATACACTCGAGTCTCGCAATAATCCTTAGTTTTGAGTATCAAATGTGCCAAGATCTCACGGCACATCACCTCAATGAGAAACAAGTCCATAGCAGAGGCGACTGTTTTCTTTTCTGATTTGGGCAGCAACATGATATTTACAAATTTGAAGAAAAAATGATACTCACCTTTGAGGTATTTCTTAGGAATACCAACACAATGTTGATTTGGACGTTTGCTGATCTAACACATAATTTTTTTTGAAGGAGACTGTCCACCAACTTTGCTGATCCCCTCTAGAGGCACTCCCAGGATTTCTCCCAAAATGACTTCCTTGATATGAAATTATATATCCCCAATTTGCGCATTAAGACTCCCATCCTTGTTTAATTTCATCCTGTAGTAGAATTCTCTCACTTTTGATTCATGCAGGATTGGTACATCGTCAATGAATAAATGAGTCCAACTTTGGATATCCACTAAGTCAACCAGGTTTCCCATCCCTGGTTTGGTCTTTATTTCCATATCAAACACTCTCCCACTTAACACTTTATGAGATTTTAGGATCTCAACCCTGTCTTCTTGGGACAACAACTTATCAAACGTCCTTTTCTTCCCTGTTGAACCAGATCCTTTGTAAAACTCAAGATCTAATGCGTTAGCAGGCTCAGGAGAGGATTCTTCTTTTTTCTTTTTTTCTATTTCTCTCTGCCTTTTAGTAACAGGAAACTTCTTAACAGAAGATGCTTTTCTTGTCCTTGGTTTCTTGGTAGTCTTTTTTCTCAATGCCTCATCCCTTCTTTTCTTAACTACAAAACCACATCTGCAGACACTGTCTCACTATCTTTCACCTTTTTAGAATCATCAGCATGATCCACATCAGGAACCAGGTCCTCATCCACAACAAAGTATCTTCTTCTTCTCTGATTCTCCTCAATTTTGGTTTTGTCTGACTGTTTTGCATCTGCCATTAACTTCTGAGAGGTTCTCCATGTGGGATAAGGTATTGGATTTTCTATTTTCCGCTCATCAGTAACCTTTTCCTTTCCTTTGGAACTTCGAACCATTTTTCTTTGAACTGTCCATTTTAGAGGTTTGGTATTTTTATCCTCTTTTTCATCCTTTTCTTTGGGAACATCATGAGAACCAGTCCTTGTTGTTACATGCACTTCCAGAGTAGGGATTTGTGCTTTCTAAACCCTCCTTATCAATGGTTTTTTATCTTCATCATCTTTCTCCTCGTCCTCATTCTCAATAGTAGGGTCTGATCAAATCTTGGTGGGGAAACTTCAAGAGGAGACTCAGTTTGCTAAAACTATTGGGTTCCTCTCCCAGGAAAGTCATTCGATTGTCTTACCTCATCTCTGTTAAACATTGAATCACCCATTCATCACCTGCAGCCAGAATATTTGACTCTGCCCCTTTGCTTTCAGGCAGATCTCCATTAAAATTTTGTTTAGAAAGGGTAGAAAGCACTGAAGCAGGTTGAGACTCACCGTTAGTGTAACACCTCGGATTCGAGAAAGGCTGGAAAAGGGTCACAAGCCCAAAGGTGGACCATCGAACCCTCCATAGAGCCTTGAAAGGGTCGTGAAGGGGACCACGGTCCGTTAATAGGCTCGTGAGGTCTCCCATAACCTACCCCAGACAGGCTTCACCTTGACGAACACCCATACAACTTGTGGTGATGTTGACGGGTCGTCAAAGGGGTCGTCAAGTGGGTAAAATCAGAAGGGTTTCTCCCTTAGTCACTGGTCAAGGACCACGGATGTCTAAACGGCCAGTGGAGCCCCACACAGACCGTGAAGTCGTCTGTGAAGGGGGCTTATCAGACTTAGAGTTTAGGGTCAACTTCATTCAACATAAAATGAATTAGGTAGCCCATGACCTATCAAATTAAAGATCTCCGAGTCCTCTGTCCAACGCCACCAAGTTTTCCTACTTCCAAGCTCAGAGTAAAACGTTATTCCTGAAATAGTGAAGCCGTGTCGGGTATAAGCATCTTCACGACCCACTTGATGGGCCGTGGTGCTCTAGATAGCCCGTCTAGGCCTTCCAGAGGGTCACTTCGGCAGTTTTAAGTTAGGGGCTTTTGGGTCTTTTCCCAATTATTTTAACTCAATACTACATCATTTTACATCCTATACAAAGCCCTATATAATGACTTTTACCCCCAAAATTACCCAGTTCAACTCATTCTTCTAAAATCCCCAAAGTTGAATGTCATTCTCTCAAATATTTCTCTCTCTAAAGTTTGAAGAAGAAGGCTAGGGTTTCAAGTCAAGTCTCTAATTTCACCATTCATTTCAAGCTTTTGGAATCAAGGTATGATAGTATTCACCTATGGAGTTCCTTCCTCTATAGGGTTCCTAAATTCTCCAATTTACAAGTTAAAAATCTCCAATTGAAGTTAGAGTTTCCTTCCATCTCATGAGTTCCTTTCGATGTTGATTTAATTGATTGTTTTATGAACTATTATGCATGAATTGAGATAATTCCATATTTTTAAGTTGAGTCCCCATGAACCCATGCATAACCCATGATTTCTAGACTTTGATGATATGAAGTGGGTTTTGAACTCTGAAAGATGAGTTTATGAAGATATGCATATTCTTTATGAAATTGATGAAAAATGATTTAAGTTGCTTTGAGAGTAAAACATCAATGTTGTTGTTGTTGTGAAAGGATTTCTCATATACACATGGAAGCATGATTGTGAAAGGGTTTTCTCACATAAAAGATTCTTAGAGTTGAAAGGTTTTCTCAACTAAACTTTGAATCGAGATTTAGGATCTATTCTAATGAAACTTAGCTTGGATTGGCTACTTGATGTACCTTCCATGGATGATAAGGCAAGTGACGATTACCCATGCATCCTAATGATAAGACAAGCAGCGATTACCCATGACAAATACCATGTCTCTTGAATGTTAAGATAAGTTAAGACTAATGACTATTCCATGAGATTTGTGCTTAATACCGAGTGGATAAGTGGTGATTACCCATGTCTCATAAACTATGTGCCATCATAAGATGATTATCTTAGATAGACATTAGCTAGTGGATCCACGTAAGCTAGAAGTTCATGGTCTTACCTTGGCAAGTAGGACACCCCCTTTTTAGTGTGGGGTAGACATTGGATTCAATGTTAATAGCTCACAGGGTCTTAAATTTTGGTTAAAGGTAAATCTCCCACAAGAATGAACTAAGGCTACTTCTAGAAGTATCTCCTGAATGTTTTAAAGATGTTAGCTTGCATTGACCATGTTTTATGATTTACATTTTCTAACCCTTTTATCTCATGATTTAACTTGGTCATTGCATGTCACGAAAACGTCCTTTTAGCATGCTTTCATACTTTTATGCATTGCTATTATACTTGGTATATTTTTGTACTAACACATACTGTTGCCTACATTCTTATAAAAATGTAGGGTCCGAGGCTCCAGTTTCACATCTCCATGCCTAGGGATCACTTAGTAGATATTGAAGATTGGTGAGTCCTCATATTTTGAGGACCGAGCTTTTATTTTCTATTGTCTTTACTTTTCAATATTATATACGATGTACGGGTTACGTTCCGATCACTCTTGATGTAATAGATGGCTTTTGAGACTATGTAGACTTCCGCTTTGTTTTTAATAGAACTCTTTATAATATGATTTGTCTTTTAAAATCTCTTGATTTTCTATTATCTTGTATGATGCATGCTAAGTGGATTGTGTAGGGCCTCCCGAAGTTCTATATGCCATGTTACTCCTAGGGTATACTTTGGATTGTGACAAGTAGCAAGACCCTCTTTCTAAAACTGAGCCTCAGACTGAATGGATCTATCAGGGAATGAGTTTTGGGACTCATTTAGATCTAGGGTATGAGAAAGGACACGGGAGGCCATTTTTGTAGAGGGTTCACCGCTGGGTGAAACTAGAACTTCTATGGCTAGGGTTTGAAGTTCTTCAACTAGAGGAATGGTTGAAGTAGGGCTAAAAGGTTCGTTTCCTTCAACTAGAAAGATAGTGGAAGTTGTGTTTAGAGGAGAGACGAACATGGATGGGTTAATTTCATCAACCATCTCCTTCATCTCATCAATAAGAGAAAGAGGATTAGATATTTTTTAGAGAAGTGTGAGTAGAAAAAGAAACCAATGTTTTTTTTCTTAGAATTTTCTAACTTTGGAAGGAAATTTGATTTTTATTCTGGAAAAAAAGAAGAGGATGGGGGTATAAATGGAAGTGAAAGTGTGCATCAGCTCCTTTGAAAGGAAACGTCCTTTAGAATTTAAATTGATCGGACAATGGTCAGAAGTCTTGATGACTGTCATGTGGCAATATCACAGGTTCACATGCAAAATTTAAAATACATTGTTAAGAATGCTAAACTTGAGTAAGGACCGGGTCCCTCTCCATAGTTTGAATGTAATTGCCCAAATCTATCCTAACACCCCTTTTCTTTCAGCACCTCCACTATATGTGTATACCTACAAAAGGTATAAGACTGAATTTACCAAAATAAGCATAATTGAAAACAAGGATACCTACTCTCTTTGCATAGTCATGAAGGGTTCGATTGCTTCAGGCAGGATCCACTGAGTTAAGGTTCAGCATCCCTAACTTCATTATATTTTTCTCAAAAAGGTCCATACTCAGAGCTTTTGTGAAAATGTCATCAATTTGATCTTCAGTCTTGCAGACTGCATGTTGATATTTCCTTTGTCAACATTATCCCTCAGAAAGTGATACCTCACATCAATATGCTTGGTCATGTTATGATGAACTGAGTTTTTAGCCATATTGAGAGCACTTGTGTTGTCACACATAAGAGTGATAGTCTGAGTGACCCTTCCAAAATCTTTAAGTTGTTGTTTGATCCAAAGGAGTTGAGTATTCTGATGGCCTCCATCCATGTCATAGGGGAAAATGTTTCATCATAATCAATGCCTTCTTCCTGATTATACCCTTAAATCACCGGTCTAGATTTAGTTCTTGTAATGATACTATGCTCATCGAGTTTGTTTCTGTACACCCACCTTATCCCTATGATGGATCTGTCAGCTGGTCAGGGAATCAAGTGCCATACTTTACTTCTTTAAAAATGATCTAGCTTTTCTTGCATAAAATTTACCCAATCAATATTTTCAGAGCTTCCTTGATGTTTTTGGGCTCAATGGGTGATATGAATACTGAAAATGCATCCAAAATTCTTGTTTTGGAGCTAGTGTGCATTCCAGAATCCAATGGATGGGATGATCTATGCTTCCATCTTGTAGTCCGTGCTGGCTGCTGAGGTTGAACATCTTCTTCATCTTCACCTTCTGGATCTACATTATCAGTCTAGACTGCATCACCTTTTTCAGCATTGTCATGTTGATCAACATTGTCCATCAAATCAAGTCCCTTATTGGGTTCATCACCTTCATCAGCTTCTTCAGGAACATTAGTTTCCCGAGGAGGTTATTCTTCATCAGATTCACTATTCAAACTATCTCTCTGAACTTGAAGCAACTCTTCAATCTCAGAATCCTCTTTATTCAGCAAATTCTCAAATTCATCAAAAATCACATGAACACTTTCTTTAACACACAATGTTCTTTTGTTATACAACCTATAAGCCTTGCTGGAGGAAGAGTATACCACAAATACTCCTTCATCACTCTAGGGATCAAACTCCCCAAGATCTTCTTTCCCATTGTTTAAAACAAAACATTTGCAACAAAAAACCCTTATATAATTTAGTTTAGGCTTTCTATTGTTCAGGAGCTCATAAGAAGTTTGATAAAGCTCAACTTACTCAATAAAACAATTAAAGAAGTAAGCAATTGCTAACAATATAAATACCAACAGTAGCGTTGAGGTCGAATCCCATAGGGAGTGATCTAAATGTAAAAATTTAATAAGGAAATTAAAGATGCAAATCAATTCATTGTAGTAATTAGAACAAATGGGTGGGTGATTCCACAAAATTTAAGAAAAGGATTTTGGAATTAATTATCACAATTCAACTAAAAATAGGGTTTAAACAAGTAAAAGACAATCTAGGAGTGTGGAAGTTGGTATCAACATCAAATAGGGGTACAAGTGCTTGCTTAATAATGATAAACAAACATGGATATGTTGGGTAATCGTCAACAACATAAATATTCTTTCAATCTCAATGCATCATCTCATAGAATCTCCTTTTGGTCTTATCCATGTGAAATAAAAATCAACCCAATACCTTACTAAAATTCTTTTTCGAGTAGATTTGACAATTAGAATCTAAAATACAACTTCTCTTTCGAGTGAACTACAACAATCAAATCCAATTATCAAGTATTAAGCTGTTTACCCACTTGAATTTATGTCTTTCGAGCTTCAATCAAATATCTAAGGTAAGATTAAGTTGCAACCTTAACCCATAAATTGACCCCACGCTAAATAACTCAAATCGATGAATAAATAGCAGAAAAATAGAGCAAGACACTAGATCTGCTAAATTATATTAACACCTAACTCCATAATCACACCCCTAGTATTGCAGTTTTTTTCAAACATCATAAAAGGGAAAAAATATATACCAATCATGTTTTCAGCCATCAAAGTGTTGATAATCAACAATAGTCTTCAACATCCACTTTGAATTAAACCTTCAATTGTCAATTACAAGATTGTTCAAAACACCAAAACTAAGAGAAAAGTGGAAAAGGTAAAAATTGTTCAGAAGTTTGTTTTCTCAAATAAAAAGCTATATTTTCTCTCTCCTTTAGGCTATTTATAATTTTCCCACAAATTGGTCTGAAATTCCATGCGCGACCTGATCAGCGACATTAGTCGGCCACGCCTACTTGATTGTGGATCGTCGCTCTGTTCTTCCATTTTCCCTTTCTTGCTTTAGGCTTTAGGTGTTTGAACCTCAGTTGGCAAACTCGATTGAGTCAGCCTTTCACATACAGTGAATCAATGATTACCACCTTTGTTACACCATTCAACCTTCATTTTAACTCTGAATTCTATTACCTTCGGTGATGGGACTTATAACTCGCCAAACTATTTTGGTGAATCGCCATTTGCAATTTACTTGCCCGACCGGCCTTGAATATTTTCAGAAGTGAACACTGTCACTTTAGGCGAGGTTCAGACCTGTTGGGGGACCTGCCTATTTTTCTAGGTGATCCTTAGCTGGGAGTTTACACTCTTTTCAATGATTTGAGCCTCTTTTCATAAATTCATCCTTGCCTTCATTCTTGCCTTCATTCTTGCCTTCATTCTTGCCTTGTCCTTTAGCCATCATAGCTACAAAATATCAAAATATCATCAGATAAGGACATAAATAGCATTGAGGACACTATTTGTTGAACTAAAAAGGCCTCAAATGAGTCAAAATCTCATACTCATCAACACCCCAACTTAAACTTTTGCTTGTCCTCAAGTAAATCAAAAACACAATTTGTTCAACAAGGGTGTCTACAACAGTTATCAATGGCAGTTAACATGCAAGTTTAATTACAAAACCACTAATAAGTATATGAAATATTGAAATCATGCTCAACAAGCTTCAAATGATGACTCGTCGGTATCAATTTAAGCTCAAGCTCACTAATGCTCCCTTATAATGCAAAACCATGCTTCAATAAAAGCATTAAAGTTCTCTCACAAGGAAAACGATTCCATGCTCTAACAAAGCACATCAACAAAGAAGTTAGGAATCAATACAACTCTCACCCTCCGAAAGAGAAATACATGCAAACTTTATCCCATAGGTTTCCACATATTTTCAAATTATCACACAACTCGGTTAGCAAGGTTTCAAGGATTTTTTTGGCTTGTAACGGGGCTTAGGGCAAATGTATGGTAAATTTGACACAGTGACTTCACCTTTTCAAAGCATTGTTGTACTCATCTTCACCTCTTCTCATGTTCTTACCATTCTTTTCATTTAGAGACTCAATCTTCAATTTTTCATTCAATTTTTTTGAAACCCCTTGTATTTCATTAAGACTTTATTTTTCAATCAATTTTCATGTTTTTGCTCATTTTTTATAAGGAGGGGTTCCTTATTTTTTCTCTAAACTTCAAGGTTGAGGTTCAGTTTTATTTCTTCTCTTTCATATGACTTTCTTTCCTCCTTCCTTTCCATACCCCAACTTAGGCCCCAACTTAGGCTTTTGGCCTAAGTTGGCTATTCAGACAAATCAATTCTTAGAAAATGATTTATGGATGAGAAGTTAGGGTCATATTTGGTTCAAAAGGCTTCAATGAGGTTGACAAAAATGGCATAGGCTCTAATGGTGCCAAGATGGTTACACACCCTCACAATATAATCACAAAAGGTATGAAGATTTGGGTTCCCTCTCAAAATTTGTGTCCAATATCATCTCTTGCATTTACCAGGGCTAAATATCTAGACTAATAAGATAAATTCTAGGAATCAACAAGCATGCTTTAAAGTAGGATCTCACCACACACGACACATTAAATACAATCATCTTAAACAAATCTACAAAATTAAGTAACTTGCATGCGATGTTAATTGCAAGGATTACATCAATAACAATTAGTCAACACAAGATTTTAAAAGATCTTTCAAAAGTAAAGCAACACCGTTTTCCTCTTGTAACACCAATACAAAACACATTTTTCATCAAGAGCACTATAAAATATATCAATATTGGACAAAATTGATCCTCAAATATCAACAATAAAAACACAAGCAACATCAATATTTCAAAACTCCAAAACTCATGGGACAATTTATAGAGAAATGAAAATGAAACCAGAACCAACCAAATGTAATAAAACCAAAATGCTAAAGTATCTAAATACAACATAAATAAACAAAGTACAATCAAATGAGAATATAGGCACAAGCGCCCTCACCCCACCAAGAAGAAACTAGTAGTGTCATCAATGCTAAAAATAAAAGTACTAGAGTGAGATGGATAAAAAGTCCCCCTAGCAGGCTATGTCTGTGAAGAAATATGATCATGTGGTTCCGAAGGAGTAGCATCACCTCGAGTATCAGTAATCGGCACATTAGAAGGAGGAAGACTGGAATCTGAAGGACAGACCCCACTAGTGCCAATAATGGAGGTCTCCATATGAGATCTCTCCAAAGTAGCATGCACTATCGACTCCTCGATACTCTGTAACTCAGCTAAGGCCTCTGCAGTCACCTACTCATCAGCCCTCACAAACTCATATTCATCCATCTAAGTGGCTGAATCATTATCAGCCTCATCAACTACCTGCTCAAACTCACCATCTACTGGTTGCTCAGCTATCCTAGAAGGTTTAGCTCCTCTAAACTTAGTCGAAGGTACAACACAAGGAATTTGGGGCAAATGTACCTCACCCCATAACATAGAATTACTTTTGGACCTCAATTGGTGCACGTCTACCCTCAGAGCAGCTATATCACTTCTCAACTCAGTCAACCCAACAAAACAACCATCATATCTCACACACTCCTCAACTCTAGCGGTGAGGTTATATAGCCTCTCCCCAAAGGACTCCATCATAGCTTGATGGCTCAGAACCTCAACCCACACAAGGAACATGGCAGCCTCAATAGCCGTGATAATCATCTTGGGAACCTCCCTCTCAAGGAGAGACGCCCTAACATCCACATAATGGGAAAGGTTTCCCATTCAATAGATCAAGGCCTGTGTCAATGGAGGCCAGGATGTAGAGGGAAGTGTAGTAGGGGTAGCGGTGCAGTGGATCGAGAAGGCACAAATGAAGGGGGAGCGATACCTAAGGGCTTCACAATATGAGTGGGATGAGCAGCATCTGATTCTAAGGTAGTAGGATCCACTACCGATGTGGTATTTGGTGGTGGCAACTTCTTTCTGGCCGCATCATCTATCAAGTAGTTGGTGTTGATCCTCTGAATATCATCGGATGAGGCAGGGGTCACTCTAACATCAGTCCTCTCTCGGAATGGGACTCCTGCTACCTCACATAGCTGAGTGATCAGTACATGGAATGGTAAGGAAGTCTGTTGTTGCCTAGCTCGCATGATCATTTCCTCCTCAATAATTTGGCCCATGTGATATCCTCATGATCAATGATAGTACCCACCAAGACTGCCTTTGGGTGCCGGAGGATCGACTCGTTCTAAGAAGGCATGAGGTTGCTGCGGATGAATCCAAATAAAAAATGAGCCACTATTTCTCTATCTTCATCTCACCAGCCAACCACGGGAGAGTAATGTCTGAAATTTAGGGTGCCAGCCACCCTGTCAAGTAATCAAGCTTATGTTTCATCCTAAGCTTGTACATATATGCTTTGTTACCAGTCATACCCAAGACATCATTTATCTCTTCCCGACCATATTGCACCATCTTCCTCAAACTTCAACTTACTCGAGGGGTTTCCAAACTACACCTTTCCTCTTCTTCTGTAATTCCTTGGCATAGACATCATAGAACTCCCTAACCCATGCCAGGACATATAAACTCAAGTGAATTGCTTGAACTTGGGAAATTTTATGGTGTCACAAATAGCAGGGTAGTCACTCATAACCCCATCTATTGATAATTTGTTCTCTTCTAGAATAGTGCACTCCCCAGCTACTTTTAGCTTGTTGAGGGCCCTTGGAGCTATTAGAGGAAGCACTTTTGAAGTAACATTGGTACTAGGGTCTTGTTTCAACGTAGAGTGGATTGCGCTCCTCTTCGTTGCTACATCCTTTTTCATCATCGTAGGTGCTGATGTATTCTCACCTTTATCACCACCGTAGGTGCTGGTGTATTCTCAACTACATTTCTCCCCTCGTCAGAGTTAGAGGATGAAGAGGTACTTTCATCAATTAGTGCCCCCTTCTTCCTAATGTAAGCCTCTGCATCCTTCTTTTGTTTTTCACTCACACGCGTAGAAGTGCAAAAGTAACTTGTTGTTGCCATGTGGGCTAATTTATGGCCACCACTTTGTGCCTTTTGAGTGGAGGTAGAAGTGTAGAGTTAGAGTGATATGCCCTTCTAGTGTATTTACATTTGGTTTTAGCAATTTTCCTGTAAAGCACAACATTTCAAAGAAAGCATCGGGTGAAGGTTGGTTGAAAATAATTGCACAAAGATGCACAATTGAAACAGGTTTCTGAAGCTCGTCGAATGGGTACATGATTCGCCTAATAGGTTAGGAAAGCTCAGACGAGCTCTCCGAATTTGATATGGTAAAAAATTATTCCACTCAGGAATAAAGGGTAATGTCAATTCCAACTCGGTGATTCACCATGCTGGTTCGGTGAGCTAAGACAAGCTCGCCAAAAGTGATAATGTCAAATAGTTCAAGATCAGACATTAATGGCGATGTCAACTCCAAATCGACGATTCACTGAGATAGTTCAGTGAGCTAAGACAAGCCTGTCAAAATTGATAGTACCCAGGTCACAAATTCACAAACAAAGGGCGATTTGGGACTTATTCGACAATTCACCAAATCACCTGGCTGGCTAAGACAAGTTCGCCGAACAGGTGATGTTCATTCCAACACACAATTTTCAAAATTCAAGCACTAAAATGTAAGAATACCCAACCCCAAATATATTAACAAGCTATACATATACCAATTTTACCCCCTGGTACTCAGACTT
>JAJONR010004826.1:0-43601 GCA_029582245.1 Solanum etuberosum | reverse complement strand
TGGAATCGTCCATTTGTTTAACAAATCAAGGTTTTGAGGTATATCTACCTCTTCAAGTCTAGTACTTTTAGTACTTACTTCTCCCAGATCCATGTTTATAAAAGTCATATCTATGTTGAATAGTTCAGATCTAACGACAAATCTACCATAAAAGTTCCTAGGCTCTGATACCATTTACAGGATCTCTGAAGACTGGCGGTAATCCGCGAGGTCAACTTCAATCTAGTTTAGCATCCGAATCTAAAGGAATAAATCCGAATCGAAATACATATAAATTTTTATATGGTAATATGATTGTATGGGAGGATCACTATCCTTTTACCCATGCAAGGGGTCTGTCAAGATTTAATACGTATTTTCATTGAGCCCATGTGTCCAGTAATTCTAACCGGGTATAGAGGCGCCCTTTCAAACTCTTTAACGGACTTAGAACCACGGCTGACTAGACGAAGTCACAAAGACAAAGCCAATGAAAATAGTATCGAATCTGACTGTACCACCATCTCGGAATATAAATGAGATATAAATGCACTTTTTTCCTGGTAGTCATGTTGCTTACAAAATAAAATACATCGGACATTGCTATATTCTTACAAAATGTATACGTTTGTTTCAATTTCAGGTACCTCCACGTCTCCCCATGATGCCATTTTTGGAATGCAGAAGATTGGTTGCCAAGCATAGACTTTTATTCAAATTTTGAATTATCATAAGCTATGAGCAACAATGCAAGCAGACGTTTTAACTGGACAACATACATCTGTTGTACATACGGTTAATATATATAATAGTATTTTATTATTAAAGCATGTGTACCAGCAGTAATATACTCGATGCTCAATTGTTTTCCTTCTCATCGTAACTTACAGCGAACTCATCTCTAGTATTTCGATATTTTCCAATATGATTTTCAATTTCATATCTTGCTAATTTGACGGTGTTCGGCCCGTACTGAGCACGGACTATTCCCTTCTAGTGTGTATATATATACACACATGTGTGTGTGTGATTGAGAATTTTTTTTATATGTATGTAAAAGTAATGATATGTATGGGACAGCTGCAAAGGTTTATTTGAATCAATTTGTTTGTATCAAAATGCCATTGAATGATATACATTATAATTGAACCTGGTGTCACGCTGACACATATAGATATATATTTTATTATTGGATTGAGTGCACCTTGATATATATATATATTTTATTATTGGATTAGGTGTCACACAGATACATACATTATATATATATATATATCAGTACTTTTTCCTAATTTTATGATTCTTTGTTTTTTTTTTGTTTTTTATATTCAATATATGTTTCTAGTGTCCTTTTTGAAAATCGTTAGATTTTGTTGACATTCAAAATAGTACAAAAAATATTATTAATTATTAAAAATTACACAAATATCAAATAACAAAATATGTATTATTATAATATTAATAAAATATAATGAAATAACCTCCATTTTATCAAAATGCATATGCCTATGGGTTTATTACATCTTATGAAGTTTTTTTTTCAAAAGCTAACTCTTTGTTGTATTGTGTTTGAGTGTAGCAAATGTATTTGGGAGATGCTTGGAATTTGGAGGGGTAATATTGTGTAGCAGATTCGGTCCCATAGGAAATGAGTGCATAGATTGAAAAGTTTTTAATTCCATTAAAGATCAAAAAATCTCTTTGACTTTTAATGATTTGGTTGATATATTCTCATTTCTTATAGCTGCAACTTCTACTGATGTATTTAGAAGGCGAAGATCTAATAGATACAAAAGGATGAAAGTTACTCATGATAAAACTGAAAAATAATAATGTTTTTACTTTTCATATTTTAATTGATTTTATGCTTCATTCTTTATATAGGGTATGTTTGGTATGAAGGAAAATGTTATCCTAGAAAATGTTTTCTTGGAAAACAAGTGGATGTCTAACATATTTTCTCATATTTGGTGGGTGAGTAGAAAATATTTTTTAATTTTTGGTTGGTGAATGGAAAATAGTTTCTAGAAAATATCTTTTATCTTTGGCTTGAGACTGGAGAATACTCTTTGGGAAAATAATTTTTTGATCCGAAAATCATTCCCGATAATTGATTTAGGACCTGGTCCTGACGCTCAAACTTGGACAAGACCCCGATGACTGTTCAAAAATCTGACCCTGAGATCTGACCGAGGACCTGACCCAGACTTTCGACCCAAGACCTAACCCAGGAAAATATTTTTCAAAACCAAATTCTTTTTTAAAAAATATTTTTTACGGGGTGCCGCCAGAGGGGATAGGGTGGGGGTGGGGGTGAAGGTGGCATAAAAAATAAAAAAATTTAAAATTTGAAATATTTTTCAATGGGTGGCCTGGGTGGGGGTGGTAGGGCGAGAGGGTGGGGGGGTGAAAAAAAACTAATTTTTTAAGAAAATTGAAATATTTTTCAAAAACTAATTTTTTGAAAAAAATTAATAGGGTGTCCTGGGTTGGGGGGGCGTTCCTGGGTGGGGTTCGCCTTTGTTCGGTGGATGACAGGGGTTGGTTTGCGGGTAGGGATAAAATTATATTTGAAATATTAAAAAATAGAAAATTTAAATATTTTAATTTTTTTTTAGATTGGAGGGTCGGGTACGGCGTACGGGGGTAGTGCAAGAAAAAAATATATTGAAGGATGAAATAGTGTTTTGAAAAATGTTTTCTTAATTTTTGAAGGGAAGTCATTTTCCTTAAATCTGAGGAAAATGAATTGATTTAGAAAATATTTTCCAAAACATTTAAGCAAACCAAACATGGAAAAATTGAAAAACATTACTCATAGTGTTTCAAACTTTACTTGTGGACTCAATAGAATAAACTGACATATAATTTCTTACAAAAAAGTATCAAATATGGTTAGTTACCTTAGTTAAGAGATTTATGTTATCTTCAATAGAGTAAATTGACATAGATTTGTTTCCAAAAGAAATATCAAATATGGCTAGTTACCTCAGTTAATAGATTTATGCTATCTCAATCACAATTATCATGGTAATGTAATCATTTGATAAACACTTGATTAAATCTATACTAAGATTTCTCCATATATTTTTTATTATCTGTCTAACTGTCTGTCTATCTGCTGTTTGTCTATCTGCTGTCTGTCTGTCTGTATGTCTGTCTCTATGTCTGTATGTCTGTATGTCTATCTGTCTGTCTGTCTGTTTGTCTGTCTGTCTATCTGTCTATTTGTCTCTGTCTATCTGTCTGTCTGTCTGTTTGTTTTCTGTCTATCTCTATCTATCTATCGTCTCTAAAAGCTACAACCGTCTCTTCTTATTATTCTCCGAAAACATACCTAGGTTTTGACAATCACTCTACTGAGACAGTTTCGCTGTCGTTAGATTGTGTGGAAACTTTTTTTCTTAACTTAAGGAGAGGGAAGAGGGCTTTCTAAGAAGGGCTTGGGACCTATGAACAAAACATAAATTCTTTTTCACATTCAACCATGAGAGGGCAACTTGAGAAATGATAGCGTCGAAGATATATTTCTATATACACGGTTACGGTTATCTCGGACTGCGTCTCTTTATACGCAATATCTTGAAAGGCAAAGAAAAAGATCTACCGTGGCCTTATGTTGGCATGGGCTTAGGTAAGCATCCGCAAGAGGTCTTGTGGTGCATCCATCTAGAACATCCCTCAAAACAGCTGCATTCCGTTGCAGGCTACTATAGAGGCATATAATTTTCTAGGTATTATCTTTCCCTTCAAATAAGGATTGAGGGTTTTCCCCCTTCCAATCCAATATTCTAGAGGTAATAGATCTATCTATCCATCCATCCAGCCATCCAGCCAGCTAGCTATCCATATGATAAATTGTGATTTTTCAAAGGGTTGTGAATTTTAGTATGGATTGTGACTTTTCTGATAAAGCACAATAAATATATATCCATACTATCATTTATTTGTTATAAATAATGGGGTTTTCTCTAATTTTTAAGTAAAATTTTTTAATTTTTTTTTATTCTTCTTCTTCTTAAAAAAACTCAAATGTATTTTGTAGCCATTCACTGAGTTCGAACTTTAGTGAAATTTAAGGCATCACATATAATGACCTTCCAGGTCATTTCTATGTTTATGCCTCTTGTTCGTCATTTAAAGTATTTCTATAGCGACCCCAAATAATTAGTGACTTGTTGGGACTGAGAATTCGGTCACATGGTCGTTCATTTGGTTTTTATGCGATTTTTAGAGTCTTGGAGCTTTTGAACCTTGAACGGTCATTTTTTATCAAAAGTTCAAGAAGAATACCTCAGAATAATATTCTGACAATACCATTAGCTCTAGAAGGGTCATTTTAGGCTAGTAGTATGGTTAGTACGACTCTCGAGGCTTTCAGTGCGAGTTTTTGTGATTAGGCATTTTAACTTTCAAGTTAAGGCCTAAGTTTGACTTTAGTCAACATTATGAGTAAACGAGCTCGGATGGGAATACCGTCTGTGTGGTTTGCTCCAGAATGTTGAGTTTGGTTAAGAACGACCCTTCATTTGGATCCTAAGGCTTCCTGCCTTGTTTCGAGCCCCCTTATAGATTTTGGCTTAAAATATAGTTTGGGGGTGGGACTCACTTTTTGCCTAGATGACCTCGTATGAAAATTTTGACTACTTTGATAAATCTAAAATATTGAATTTGGTTGGGTTGCTTATCCAATTTACGTGCACGGGATTCAAATGAATTTGAAACACCCTGTCAAAGGTTTGGACTTGCCAAAAAAACCAGTTGATATGCATTAGTTAGCTTAGGCCATAATGGCTTTCTCATTCATGGGCCCTTGGCCGCATTCGCAGAGGTAAGGCCACCTATTCGTTGCGATCGCGAGGTCTAAGATGCATTTGTGGAGTTCGTGTTCACGAGGAGTTCCAGCTCTCTCTTGGTCGGAATCATGCGGCCCAAGATGCATTCGCGGGGGACCCTCTGTGTTAACGAAGACGAGAGTGGACTGGTTTTATCTAAAGACCAGTCGTAATGGCAGCATAATTTCCAAGTTCTTAATACGATATCTTGCTTCAATTTTTGTGATCGAAGTCCCACGCATCCGAAATTATCGATGCTATGTTGGGGAGTGATCAAAAAGTGTAGGTAAACCTATTTTCGAGGTGAAATTCCATTTTTAGGTGTTGTCCTAGTCCTTATTTCAGCAGATTTGTTGAGTCTTGCATATTGTTGTTATTTGTGTTCCAAGCCCCGAATTGTGTTCAATTTTGGAACACAAGTTCACGGTAATGATTAGGACCTCTTGATGGAGTAAATTCCAGAAATTCTAGCGCGGGTCCCACATTTTCCTTTTGACTCCAAATTTGGCATGTTTCCATTTTCAGTGTTTTTGCTGTCTAAACGAGCATGCTAACATTGTGAACCTATTTTTGATAACATGAAAAAATTCAGAAGTCATTCGGAAAGGAAAAACTCCATCATTGTCATTTGGAGCGTGCATTGTCGGCCTACAGGTAGGCTACGTTTTCCTTTCCATATAGATTGAGTTGGATTACGTAAATGCATGTATGTTAGAGTAAATTGGGATTTATGTTATATATTCTTTTCAAGTGCTTCATTAGTATTACATGCATGATATATGATTAGGCAAAAAGAAAAGAGTATGTCTTAAAATTTTAAAGGTTGTCAATCGCATGAAATGAATATGTTTTAATTGGGTGTAAAACTGTGATTTTCATTCATTGTGGTTGTGATTGTGTTGTCTTCTTTATGGTTATCTAGGGTACCCCACCTAGTATAGGATATCCCCATGCTTGACTCGGATATCATTCCTAGTATATACTAATGGTTGGCTTTGGTACCACACTTGATACGGGAATATCTATATATGGGTTGGTCAGGTACCACGTCGTTACACCAAAAGTTTGTGTGTTGGTTCCGTGAGAGAATTAGATTGGCTTGTTGTGGTTGTTCATATTTGTTATGCATATAAACTTAGGGTAAGGGCTGGAAGTCCGAGTTATGTTGATCTTGTGTTTATAGTTGTATATTATATGTGTTACAAAGTTGTGATTCTCTGTTAATATCTCATATAACTGGAACTAGCTTATAATCATATCAATATATTGTGGTTGTGTATTGATACTGCACTTTCCCTTTATTTGTTGACTATAAAGCATATTCAGTCGGCTGCTTCAGGACCACTGTGCGACATGTGATATCTGAAAATAAGGGTGAGCTACTTCTTCCGGGATGCCATGGATTCCTCTTATCTTCTTAGTTTATCTCTTCTAACTTAGACATTTTAGACTTATGTTTTCGGGGTTGCATCCCCTCATTTTAGACAATAAGAGTTTTGGTACCATGACTTTTAGTTTCTAGGGAATTTCCTTTAGGAATTGTTTGAATGATAATGACATGGGATTTAAAGAAAACTTGGTTTTATTTATTGAAAGATTGTATTAAATCGTTGAAACAACTTATTTTTAATACTTATTAGATTGTATGTGAGTAGTTAGTTGGTTCTCCCATTGAGGGTTAGTTTGAGTGATACTCACGGCGGGTCAGGGTCGTGAAATATGACTTCCCTTATTTTCATATATTTAGTGAGTAATTCTCTTATTTTTTAATTACATAATTATGAGGATATTTCGTAAATTTTTGAAATCAAAATTAACAAAAGATAGATCTCATTATTAAGAGAGTTAGAAGGATGAATTTTTTTCCTAAGCTGTTTTGTATTATATTCATTAAACTACTCTATTTTAATAATTTTTTTATTTTTTAATGAGGGAAGAGACAGTGCAAGGAGAAAATTGAAGGCTCGAAAGGTGAACTAAGGTGGTACTCGATTATACGCCGAATGTCAAAGGCAGACTCAAATGAGCTCACAGAATGAGGTTCAAACACTTGAAGCCAAGAGCAAGAGAAGGTGAGCTGAAACATGAGTTGACACTCGCCGAATGAGCTTGGCGTGCCTAACTAACGTCGCACAAAGGGTAGCGTGTTTAGTTTTTGGCCAAATTTTTGGAAGCTATAAATAGACCAAAGGAGAGAGAAAAGGAGGGCCTTTGTGTTGGATAGTAAGAGAGTTTACAGAAGAAACAACTTTACCTTGTGAAGAGCATTTTCTAGTTTTTGGGGTTTTTCAACTTTATTCTTGAAATTGACAAATTGAAGTTGAATTCAAATTGGGTTTGCTTTTAATTGCTTAATTTCATGTTACCCATGGTTTTTTTTTTCATGAAAGGTGTAAGTTTTTTACTTTTGTGAAGAGTGGCTAAAACCACAACATCTAGCGGTGCACTAATGGAGTTGGGTGTTGATTTAATGTAGTGGGTATTGTGTTATGCTCTGTTTTGCTGCTACTCATACATAAATTTGGGCTAATTAGCATGGGGTTAACTTATAGGTTAAGGTTGCAAACTTAATTCCTACTCCCGATCTCTGGTCGATACTCGAAAGAGATTGATTGGTCGATAATTAGTTCGAAGAAGAAAATTTGTCGGAATGTTCTCGGGAGGGGCTGGGGCGGCCCGCCCCAGGGAGGTCTCTGAAGTTTAGGGACTGGCGCCCCGCGCCAGGGTCGCCTTCCCCCACCCTTTTTTCCGTCATTTGCTCCGTCTAAGTTCTTTTAGAGTGTACCTTTACTCCCTTTTGATTCTAACTACTCTAAACTAAATTTAAACATCGAGAGATCCTTCATAACATGAACCATAACCTTTGAATTTATAATTCAAATTCAAGGTAGAGTTAAGAGTAAAGTCTTGATAGTTCTTTCGGGTCATTTTGAGAAGTCTTTTGCAATCTTTTAAAACTTGTTTTTAAGACTTGAGCACCTGAGTATGAGGATGAGTAGACTTGAGTTTCATTTTTCAAAATGAATATATGAGAACTAAGTATTTCCAAGAGTAAATATTTTTACATTTAAAATAAAGAGAAACATCGATTTCCAAATGTGTTCATGAGGAGTTTTGAGTACTATCTCTTTTAAAAGAAATCTTTTGAGTAATAATCTCAAAGTTCGAGGATGAGGAAATGTTTTTAAACATATGAGCTGAGTTATATTTTGGGATTAGTAATGAGCACTGATATGGGGACGAGTTCAAATAACTCAAAGTCCTCATAAACCATGTAGCCAACGTGGGTAGAAAGGGTCATACTTTTTAGATGATTCCTCATTGCTTTTTAAGCATATCTTAGTAGATCCACTTAGTTGAGGATGTCTTATACTCCGGCAAGGTATAGGACAGTTCTGGCAGCGTGGGAGATATGACGTATCATCACATAGCTCATAGTGATGGTTGTCGGATAGAGAATCTCCCAATTGATTTATTTTGTATCTTTACATACAAACTGAGTTATTATTGTATTTTTAAATACATTGAGTTGTTATATACTGTTTTAAATGCTTTATATAAACTACATTTTTATTGTTGTTTTTGTATTGCATTGAGTTGAGTATCCATGAGTTGAGGTTGAGTTGAGTAGAGTTGAGGTGAGTATGTTTCCTTCTTTCTAAGTTCAAGCTTTTATGTTATGTTCAGTGTTCTCCTTACATGCTCGTACATTCAATGTACTAATTCCATTTGGCCTGCATCGTTTCATTGTGTAGATACAAGAGATCAAGGTCATCAACAGGCACTTTGCTGATACCATATCAGTCTCAATTAGCTTTAGTGAGCTTCCTTACTTCCGGAGGATTCCATTTACTTTTCAATTTTTGTTAGGATGTCGTGGGTCTTGTCCCGAATTCAATCATTATCATTTAGAGGCATTATAGATAGACAGTAGTAGTTCATGAGTCTTTTTCATTTCCATTGTTGATGTTTGAGACTCGAGTTACCTTCTTTTGGCCAGTTGAATGTTCTTATACATTTATGAGTTTATTATTTTGAGACATTGAGTTTAAAGTTCTACTTTTAAAGTTTTTTTATTGTTGAGTAAGTATTTCGCTGAGTATTGTGCCAGGTCAAGGGTTCACTTGGGGCCAACAATTGTTCTCGAGTGTCGGCCACGTCTAGGGTGTAGGCTCAGGTCATGACAAACTTGTTATCAGAGCACAGGGTTCAAGAGTCCTAGGGTGTCTATGAAGCCATGTCTATAGAGTCCTAGTTATCAGTGAGAAGAGCGCCGGATCTATAATTAGGAGGCTGTGATATTTAGGAACTATCTCACTTCTTTCATACTCTTTTCGTGCGATAGAGTTCAACTCTATAAAGTTTCTTTCTAATTCGTGCTTGCGCGTATCTTTAAGATAATGCCTCCACGAAAAGTTGTTTGAGGTCTTCCTGCTAGGAAGAATTTTGATCCTCAGGATCAAGGGGACCCCAATGCACCAGAAGTGCAACCCCAAGGAGAGGTCACTAATGCTGAGTTTCGGAATGCTATCTGGATGTTGAGTCAAGTTGTGACCAACCAAGCTGGACAACAAAGAGGGAATTAACAGGATACGGGTGATACATCCAGGATCCATGAATTATTAGGATGAATCCTCAAGAATTCACCGGTTAAAGTGTCACTGAGGATCCGAAAAACTTTGTGGAAGAGTTGCAGAAAGTATTTGAGGTGATGCTTGTTGCATATGCTGGGTGTGTGGAACTAGCTGCATTCAAACTGAAGGGTGTTGCTAGAGTATGGTACAACTAATGGAAGAAGAGAAGAGTTGAGAGTGCACCAATTGTGAGTTGGGCTGTGTTCGTAGAGGCCTTCATGGGGCGTTTATTTCCCCGTGAACTGAGAGAGGCAGAGGTGAGAGAATTCCTCACTATTAAGCAAGAATCCATGAGTGTGCATGAGTATATCCTCAAGTTCACTCAATTATCCCGCTATTCTCCGGAGATGGTTGCTAACATGAGGAGCAGGATGAGTCTATTTGTATATGGGTTGTCTCACTTGTCAAGTAAGGAGGGCAAGGCAGCTATGCTGATAGGAGATATGGACATAGATAGGCTTATGATCCATGTGCAACAGGTTGAGGAGGATAAGCTGAGAGACATAGAAGAGTTTAGGAATAAGAAGGCTAAGACAATAGGAAATGAGTCCGGGCAGCAGAAGAGCAATGCGAACCGGTCATCTTTTCAGCAATAGCCAAATGGACCTGTTCCATCATTTGCTAGTGCACCTGCACCAAAGAACAGAGGTGAGTTCAAGAACCAGAATTCTTAGAATTTCACAACTAGACCTTGTCAATCTCAAGGTAGTGTGGCAATATGAGGTAATTGGACTCCTGCATGTGCTAAGTGTGGTCGGAACCACCCAGGAGCATTTCGTGATGGCTCCACTGGTTGCTTCAAGTGTGGTCAGAATGGTCACTTCATGAGAGAATTTCGTAAGAACAGGCAGGGTAGTGGTAATGGGGGCAATAGAGCCCAATCTTCTTTAGTGGCTCCGCCAGACAAAGCTGCACCTAGAGGAGCTACTTCAGGGATAGTCGGAGGAGAAAACTATTTCTATGCTATCACCAGTCGCCAAGAGCAACAAAATTCACCTAATGTTGTCACTGGTATGATCAAAGTCTTTACTTTTGATGTATATGCATTGCTAGATCCAGGTGCGAGTCTGTCTTTTGTTACTCCAAATATTTCTATGAGGTTCGATATTATTCTCGAAAAACTTCTTGAGCCCTTTAGTGTTTCTACACCTGTTAGTGAGTCTATTCTCGCTTAGATGGTTTATCGTGATTGTACCATTTCTGTCAATCACAAGGACACCATGGCTGACTTAGTCGAGTTAGATATGGTGGACTTTGATGTTATTCTAGGTATAAGTGGCTTCATGCCTGTTATGCCTCAGTTGATTGTAGAACTCGAGTTTTAAAGTTTCAGTTTCCTAATGAGCCTGTTATAGAGTGGAGGAAGAGTTCAGCAGTGCATAAGGGTCATTTTAATTCGTACATTAAGGCGATAAAGTTAGTTTGCAATAGGTGCATCTATCACTTAGTACGAGTTAATGACTCTAGTGTTGAGATACCACCTATTCAGTCAGTTCTAGTTGTGAGTGAGTTTCCAGAGGTCTTTTCAGATGATCTTCTCGGAGTCCCTCCTGAGAGAGAAATAGACTTCGCATAGATGTTCTTCTTGATACTCGACCTATCTCTATTCCGCCATATAGAATGGCTTCAGCTGAGTTGAAAGAGTTAAAAGAGCAGTTGAAAGGTCTTCTTGATAAAGGTCTCATTCGACCAAGTGTCTCACCTTGGTTTGCTTCGGTCTTATTTGTTGGGGAGTGATCAGAGAGTGTAGGTAAACCTCTTTTCGAGGTGAAATTCCATTTTTAGTTGTTGTCCTAGTCCTTATTTCAGCATATTTGCTGAGTCTTGCATGCTGTTGTTATTTATGTTCCGAGCCCCGAATTGTGTTCTATTTCGGAACACAAGTTCCGGGTAATGATTAGGACCTCTTGATGGAGTAAATTCCATAAATTCCAGCGCGGGTCCCACATTTCACATTTGACTCCGAATTTGGCATGTTTCCATTTTAAGTGGTTTTACTATCTAAACGACCATACTAACGTTGTGATCCTATTTTTGATAACATGAAAGAATTTGAAAGTCATTCGGAAAGGAAAAACTCCATCATTGTCATTTGGAGCGTGCATTGTCGGCCTATAGGTAGGCTACGTTTTCCTTTCCATATAAATTGAGTTGGATTACGTAAATGCATGTATGTTAGAGTAGATTGGGATTTATGTTATATATTCTTGTCAAGTGCTTCATTAGTATTACATGCATGATATATGATTAGGGAAAAAGGAAAGAGTATGACTTGAAATGTTAAAGGTTGTCAATCGCATGAAATGAATATGTTTTAATTGGGTGTACCACTGTGATTTTCATTCATTGTGGTTATGATTGTATTGTCAGCTTTATGGTTATATAGGGTACCCCACCTAGTATAAGATATCCCCATTCTTGACTCGGATATCATTCCTAGTATATACTAACGGTTGGTTTTGGTACCACACTTGATACGGGAATATCTATACATGGTTTGGTCAGGTACCACGCCGGTACACCAACAGTTTGTGTGTGGGTTCCGTTAGAGAACTAGGTTGGCTTGTTATGTTGTGGTTGTTCATATTTGTTATGCATATAAACTCAGGGTAAGGGCTGGAAGTCCGGGTTATGTTGATCTTGTGTTTATAGTTGTATTTTATATATGTTACAAAGTTGTGATTCCCTGTTCATATCTCATATAACTGGAACTAGCTTATAATCATATCAGTATATTGTGGTTGTGTATTGATACTACACTTTCCATTTATTTGTTGACTATAAAGCATATTCAGTCGGCTGCTTCAGGACCTCAACACTGAGACACGTGATATCTGAAAATAAGGGTGAGCTACTTCTTCCGGGATGCCATGGATTCCTCTTATCTTCTTAGTCTATCTTTTCTAACTTTGACATTTTAGACTTATGTTTTCGGGGTTGCATCCCCTCATTTTAGCCAGTATGACTTTTGGTACGATGACTTTTAGTTTCTAGGGAATTTTCTTTATGAGTTGTTTGAATGATAATGACTTGGGATTTAAAGAAAACTTGGTTTTATTTATTGAAAGATTGTATTAAATCGTTGAAACAACTTATTTTTTAATACTTATTAGATTGTATGTGAGTAGTTAGTTGGTTCTCCCATTGGGGGTTAGTTTGAGTGCTACTCACGGCAGGTCAGGGTCGTGAAATATGACTTCCCTTATTTTCATATATTTAGTGAGTAATTGTCTAATTCTTTAATTACCTAATTATGAGGATATTTCATAAATTTTTGAAATCAAAATTAAAAAAAGATAGATCTCATTATTAAGAGAGTTAGAAGGATGACTTTTTTTCCAAGCTATTTAGTATTATATTCATTAAACTACACTATTTTAATAATTTTTTATTTTTTAATGAGGGAAGAGATAGTGCAAGGAGAAAAATTGAAGGCTCGAAAGCTGAACTAAGGTGGTACTCGACGATACGCCGAATGTCAAAGGTAGACTCAAATGAGCTCACAGAATGGGGTTCAAACACCTTAAGCCTAGAGCTAGAGAAGGTGAGCTGAAGCATGAATGGCGACTCGTCGAATGAGCTCGGCGAGCCAGACAAACGTCGCCCAAAGGGTAGCGTGTTTAGTTTTAATCCAAATTTTGGGAAGCTATAAATAGACCAAAGGAGAGAGAAAAGGAGGGCCTTTGAGTTGGATAGTAAGAGAATTTACAGAAGAAATAACTTTACCTTGTGAAGAGCATTTTTTAGTTTTTGGGGGACTTGAAATTGACAAATTGAAGTTGAATTCAAATTGGGTTTTCTTTTAATTGCTGAATTCCATGTTACCCATGGTTGCTTTCATGAAAGGTGTATGTTTTTTACTTTTGTGATTAGCGGCTAAAATCACAACATATAGGGATGTACTAATGGGGTATGGTGTTGATTTAATGTAGTGGGTATTATGTTATGCTCTGTTTTGACTGTGGTAATAACTAAAAAGGACATCTTGGCCAAAGGCAATTGCATGAGTGATAATTATCTCCCACCTTTAATAGTAAGTTTATGAATTTGAGTAATTAAAAAGTTAAAAAAAGATGAAAATTTCTAAAAAAGGTAAGAAAAAAATATAAAAAGGTTGCAAACATAAAACCTAGACACATATAATGATTATATCGTGAATAGTTGAGACTTCAACAATCATAATAGAAATAAAATCACCCATTTAGCTTTGCCGCGGTTTCTTGAATAATTGAGAAAAATAATGAATATGAAGTACTATCCCTTTTCTCTCTATTTCCTTACCACTTCCTTCATAAGATAAATTTACAAAAATGTAAGGTTAATCATAATAGCATGTGATATAAAAGGTTACATAAAGAAGGTTTGATGGCTTGTTATAGAGCACAAAAAGATATATCAATATTGAAAAGCAAAAGGCTCAAATGGCAAAACAAAAGAAGAAGAAAAACTTACAGAAATCCTCGCTAATTACATTTTATTTCGAAAGTTTCTCCAATTAAAAAAGATTCAGAATTTTCATTGCTCTTGAATATATTCCTTGGTTGCTCGATACATTGCAAATGATACATAAGTTAATGGGAGGGACGTATCCAAGAGAGGAGAGATGTATCTGAGAGGGGATAAGGATGTAACCGAGAGGGGATAAGAATGTATCCGAGAGGGGAGAGATGTATATGAGAGGGGATAAGGATGTATCGGAGAGGGGATAAGGATGCATCCGAGAGGGGATAAGGATGTATCCGAGAGGGGATAAGGATGTATCCGAGAGGGGATAAGGATGTATCCGAGAGGGGATAGATGTATCCGAGAGGGGATGAGGATGTAACCGAGAGGGGATAAGGATGTATCCGATAGGGGATTTTTGTAATTTTTTTAAATGATAGGAAATTTTAGAGATTATGATATCTTAAGTTGTGTATTGATGTAATTTTTCAAAAAAAAAGGCTGTTTTTTAGGCTCTCCTAATTCAAGAAGTGTTTATATTATACATTTGCCTAGCATTTTATATATGACGAAAAATATTAATTCAATAAAATATATCGGACTTGTATTAAGAACTAAGAAAAGAAATAAGGAACTTTCTACTAAAATAACTCTTCAAAAAATTACTTGTCTACTACAAAAATACATAGAGATTACACGTTATAGTTGTCCATACGTTTGGAAAAATACTAAAAATATTATTTTATACATTGTGATCTCGGTTGTTATTATTTTAAACAAGTCAAAGTGTCTCATAGATTATAACAGACCAAAGGATTATATCGGGGAATAGAATGAAGGTAGGCATAGCAATTTGAGCAATGGTATGAGCAGTAGGTGGAGCCATGATTTAACTAAGAAAGTTTAAAATCTATATAATAAGTATAATTTTAACCATGTATAATCAAGATAATTTATCGCAAAAAGAGGTAGTGTTGAGTGTTAGTGTATAACATATGGGGCTAAATACGAAATATACAAACTAAAGTATTGGTAGGGTAAATATATTTATTAATAAGTAGAGGAGTGAGTGTGACTAATACTCTTCTCAACTTCCAGTCGTATAATTTTATAATTTTGAAACTTCGAATGAAACATCGTCACGCCAAAACAGAGAGAGAAAGAGAGAAAGAGAGAGAGAGAGAGAGAGAGAGAGAGAGAGAGGAGAAGGAGTCCTGGAATTTTGAATTAAGGGTGACATTAAGGTGTCAAAACTAAATGGCGGTGACATAAGTTTTAATTATTGAGTGTAGGTGACAATTATGTAATTAATAATTTAGGATTTATGAGGCATTTGTGGGAGTTGTCCTCAAGTTTTTAAGTTGACAGTTTGGTCCATTGTATTAAATCAGGGTAAAAGGGTAAAAGGCTAAAACATAATTTAACCAAATATTGTGGGAACCAAAAATGGAGGGAAGCCAGCGAACCAAAAGGCTGCAAATATCCCCCCCCCCGGTCGGATTCCTCTCTATTTCTTCTTCTTCTTCTTCTGCTTGGTTCTTGCTTGCTTGTTTTCTTCTCGTTTTCTTCATCGTTTTCTTGTTCTTATTGTTCGTACATTGTTGCTCTTGGCTGCTATTCCTTGTGCTTCTTCTTCTTCTTCTTCTTATCTTCTTCTTGAATCAGATTTAGCTAATCAGTGGACTGAAGTTTGTTCTATATCAATTAGAATTACTTCATAAGTGATTGTGTTCACACACCATTGTTTGGTAAGTAAGATTAATAGTTCTTTGAATCATTCATCATCATTTGGGTATACCTGCAATTTTTTCAATAATTTGCATTCGCGTTTCCAACAGATGGTTATATCTGTTGCAACAGTTGACTCGTGTTGAATAAGTCAGATATTGGAATAGATGATAGTCTTATGTTGCAACACAAAATTTATATGTTACAACATATGACCTACATGTTGCAACATATGACTTTTCTCTTGCAGATGTCGCAACAGAATAGCCATATGCTGCAACATATGATTTATCAGTCGCAACAGAATAGTCATATGTTTCAACATATAACTTACACATGTTGCAACATATGATTTATGTGTCGCAACACAATAGTTATATGTAGTAACACATGACTTACATGTCGCAACAGATATGTCATATGTTGCATCATATAACTTATACATGTTGCAACATGTGATTTATGTGTCGCAACAAAATAGTTATATGTAGCAACATATGACTTACATGTCACAACAAAATAGTCATATGTTGCAACATATATCTTACACGTATTGCAACATGTGATTTATGTGTTGCAACATATGACTTTTATGTCACAACAGAATGGTCATAGGTTGGAACATATCACTTACATGTTCCAACAGAATAGTCATATGTTGCAACATATAACTTACACATGTTGCAACATGTAATTTATGTGTCGCAACAGAATAGTTATATGTAGCAACATATGACTTTTATATCGCAACAGAATGGTCATATGATGCACCATACGACTTACATGTTCCAACAGAATAGTCATATGTTGCACCAGATGACTTGCACCTCTTCCAACATGTAATTTATCCTTCGTAACATAATAGATATATGTATAAACATATGGCTTCTATGTCGCAACATAATAGTCACATGTTTCCACATAAGACTCATATGTTACAACATATGATGAAGTTGTATTCTATCATTAGTACTGATTGTTTTTTGAATTAATTTCTTCAGGTACAATAAATAGAGGGATTATTTGTAGGGATTTATTGTTGTGGTGAATGGGTCGAGAAGAAAAATTGATATATTTGACATTGGAAGGATGGTAAGAAACAGTCAGTAAGGATGATTGTCGAAAGAAATATTTTGTATGATGATTTTGTGAATTTAATCATCCATAGTTGTGGACTCAATTGTCAACCCAATGATCTTGTCATCAGTTACATTCTCAGTTTTTTTTCATAATGAGAAGGTCTTACCTTTAAAAATAACTGATCAGCCTAGTTTACTTGTTTATTTGGGAGGAGCAATGAGGCCCATATTAAGAGTCTACCTGGTTGAAAATCCTATCGACAAGAATCATAAGCTAGAAGAATACCAACAAGATATGTTAAATGATGAATTTGATGTTGTGAACATGAATAATGACGACGATGAAATTGGAAGAGATGAAGTGTCGGACCTTGGGAGCAACAATCCTCCTACACCTAATATTGGGAGCAACAATCAGATTTCTTCTCAATCACCACGTGTGTGTAATGTTCAAGATGATGAAATCGGTTTTATAAGGGAATAACATTCAAGAACAAGGAAGAACTAGCAAATTTATTGAAAATTATTTCCTTGAAAAAAGATTTTAGACTGAAAAAGGTGATCAATTCTCGTAATGTGTATTATTTTAAATGTACATATACGGAGTGCAATTGGTGATTGAGGGCTGTGAAATTTACAAATAGCGACAGATTTGTCATTAGAATCTACGAAAAGTACCATACATGTGGTTCATAGCATCTTACAAGCCATAATCTGTATGCCACGGTAAAAGTCATAGGTAAGTACTTTGAAAATAGATTTCCCAATGGTAAAGGCCCATCCACAAGAGACATGTCAAATCAACTCCGCACAGAATTGAGTTGTAAGGTAAGTTATTGGAAGATTTATAAGGGCATGGAGCATGCTAAGTCTTCGATTAGGGGAACATATGAGCACGGCTATGCAGCGCTTAATGCGTATTGTTATATGCTTGAAATTGCAAATCCAGGAAGTAAGACGACATTGTCGCTTGATGAAAATGGGAAGTTCAAGTACTTCTTTGTATCATATGCCGCTTGGATGATTGGTTTTCAACAAATGAGAAAAGTAATAGCCGTTGATGGGACATTCCTGAGGAGCAAGTATGAAGGAGTTTTGCTATCGGCGGTGGCATAAGATGCTGAGAATCATATATTTCCAGTGGCCTTTTGTGTTGTGGACAAGGAATGTGATGCCTCGTATAAATATTTTTTTTGACAGATGAGAAGCTATGTAGATGATACTGATGAGTTGTGCATTATTTCTGATAGGCATCCAACTATTCGAAAGATGGTTTCGACTATCTACCCTGCATCTCATTATGGTTGTTGCATAAGACACCTTTGGGAAAATATTCGAAATAACTTTCACAATTCAAAGGTAGTATCCCATTTTTATAAAGCAACAAATGTGTACGATAGGTGTGAGTTCAATGATCATTTCAATCAAATAAGAGATTTGATACCAAAGGCGGCTGAAACTCTTGAACGTATTGGATTCCACACATGGAGCAGGGAATTTTGCCCGGGAAATAGGTACATTATTGTTTATACTATCTTGTTTGAATTTATTGTAATTTTATGTTTTTTTGATTGATTTTTATTTTTTGTTGTGTAGATATAACATTATGTCGTCTAACATCGCGGAGTTGGTGAATGCTATGTTTGATGTTGAAAGAGAATTTTTCATTGTCGCTCTATTTGATGAAATAAACAGGAGATTTGCACTTTTATTTCGCCAGAGGCGTATGGAGCTGGTGAACTCTACAAATAGATTTGTTCCTTCAATTGAAAAAGACATATCAAAGTATGTCAACTCGGGCAACAAGTTGTTGGCTCATCAAATTGCTAACTACAAGTTCAGTGTCACTGGTCATGGTGTTGTTGCTACGGTGGATCTACAAAAAAAATAACTTGTGCTTGTAGAATTTTTTACTTGGACAAAATTCCTTGTCCACATGTCATGGCAGCGCTTCGATCCCAATATGGTGCTGATTTTGGAAATCAGATTTATGAGTACTCATCTCCATATTATTCAGTGGAAAAATACATAATTGCATATTGTGAATAAATTCACCCGGTGCCACCTGAAGATTCTTGGATTGTCCCTTTGGATATCATAGAGAGAGAAATGCCTCCTCCATATGTTGATCCAAGCAAACCTGGAAGAAGGAGATATAAGAGACGGCGTGGAGTTGGTGAATCATTTCCAATAAGAAAAAATAAGTGTTCCGCATGTAAGGACTTTGGCCACAAAAGAACTTCATGCCCAAATCGAAATGTTCCATAAGTATTGTTGAATTTAATGAATGTTCTTTTTTATTTAAGGATGATGTATCTTATCTTAATTTGAATCAGCTTATGTTAGTTATATTAAATGTGTGATTTATTTTGAAATGATACATATTTAAAATAGAATTGTGCATCTATTACAATATATGTCAATTATGTGTTACTACTTACAACAGAATATTGCATCTGTTTCAACAGATGTTAGTTGTGTGTTAGTTCCTACAATATAATTGTACATCTGTTCCAACATATATCAATTATGTGTTAGATCTTACAAAAGAATTTTGTATATGTTCCAACATATGTCAAGTATGTGTTACAAGTACAACAGAATAACACATATGTTCCAACATAGTAGGCATATGTTGCAACATATGTCCATTCTGCAGATATTTTTACTAATTAATAGTTATATGTTAAGTGAGAACAATCAATCACGGATTGTCATTGGAACAACTTTCAAGAAAAAGGCTATCATTAAAGGAACATAATTACAAACAACTCTTCATATTCTACTTCTTTTCAAAAAAAAGTTTGTTGCATTTGAAAAGTCAAAAATTGCAACTTCTTCTGTAGAAGTTGCAACTCTTCTTTAGAAGTTGCAACTCTTCTTCAGAAGTTGCAACTTTTCACATTTTCCTTATAAGAGAAAAGACAAGACTTTTGCTGGGAAGGAAGAGTAAATTTTCAAAAATGACTAGGAGGATTAAAAAACAAAAATTTACAAACTACATTGAATCCCTTTCGAGGTGCCTACTTATTGAGATCGTTGAAAGGATTGCTTCTGGCTCCTTCAAAGATTTAATGAATGTTAAATTAAGGTATGTATGTATATAAATTAATTTTCGCCTCTCTTTAAATTTTATTTCCTAACTGTTTGATTTGATTTCTCAGTTCCAGGGTCCTTAATCAAGTCGGTAATGAACCTTCTGTATATCAAAAGGTAATGTTGGTCGACTTTCCTAATTTTAGATGGCCGGTGAACCATCGGTTAGTAGTTCAAAAATCTATTTCTTTCCTAGATATTTTCAGAGCATTGCAGAATTTAGAAGTCTTATACAGAAAAAACGTGATAATTTTTAATGTTTTTCGTATGTATTCACGTTTTTATCAATGTATTCCACCTTTTAAATGTGTTTATTTCTTCTGTAGTTTGAGTTTTTCAACAATAATGATTCAAATACATTGGGAATGATTAATCAAGCAGCAGACGGAGGCACATTGGTGCATTCTATGCGCTTGCCATAATTTCAATCTTCAAGGGTGGTGAATCCATGAGAAAAGACTTAGTGTTCATTGCCAACATGAAACAAATAGAGCCACAAAAAATCAGAACATGTCGACATAAGTTACGACAAGTTTTAGGGGGAATGTGGGTGCCAGAACCTCATGTGTTGGAAAAAAGACTCATTTGTTGCACTGTTCATCAACATGAGCAAAGCCTTCACAAGAATGGTTGTCGCAAGGGAAGTGACGATGAAGATGATATTCGTTGTGAATTATGTAGCTTTGATTTAGAACTAGATTTTGTAGTTAAATTTTCGCCTCATACACCTGTTGTTGGACAATGAGTTATGTCGTTTATTTTGTAGTTAAATTTTGTAGAACTGGCATATTAATCTATGTATATTTTGTTGGCATCTGTGGCAACACATGTACATTCTGTTGCAACATATGTACATTCTGTTGGATAATCTGGTGAATTTTGTGTTGAAATTGCAATAGATTTGTCATATGTTGCAACATATGGATAACCTCACATGTGGTTTTTGGTATTAATTCAATTAAATTGTGACCTAATACAACATGTGGCACTAATATATAGTCTTATAGCATGTCTAAGTATAAAATTATGGTCTAATACAACAACCTTCAACAATTCTATCAATTATTTTTACAAATATCATTATACCACTAGTTCTTCACACAATAACTAAGTAATTTCATATGATAGTTATATAGCACCATAGGAAATTGTTGTTCAAAGTGTTATCGCATATTTTTATTACTTAATTATGGTCCAATTTGACATTTTTCATTATTAAATTGCTTAATTTATCGATTAACACATCCATCAATTAGACATCTGTTGCAACATATGTACATTCTGTTGGATAATCCGGTGAATTTTGTGTTGAAATTGCAACAGATTTGTCATATATTGCAACATATGGATAACCTCACATGTGATTTTTTGGTATTAATTCAATTAAATTGTGACCTAATACAACATGTGGCACTAATATATAGTCATATAACATGTCTAAGTACAAAATTATTGTCTAATACAACAACCTTCATCAATTCTATCAATTATTTTTACAATATCATTATACCACTAGTTCTTCACACAATGACTAAGTAATTTCCTATGATAGTTATATAGCACCATAGGAAATCATTTCTCAAAGTGTTATAGCATATTTTTATTGCTTAATTATGGTCCAATTTGACATTTTTCATTATTAAATTACTTAATTTATCGATTAACACATCCATCAATTAGACATTTGTGGCAACACATGTACATTCTGTTGGATAATCTGGTAAATTTTGTGTTGAAATTGCAACAGATTTTTCATATGTTGCAACATATGGATAACCTCACATGTGGTTTTTTTTGTATTAATTCAATTAAATTTTGACCTAATACAACATGTAGCACTAATATATAGTCCTATAACATGTATAAGTACAAAATTATGGTCTAACACAACTACCTTCATCAATTCTATCAATTATTTTTACAAATATTATTATACCACTAGTTCTCCAACCCATAACTGGACTAAGTAAAATTAACGGTCCATTCTCCTCCTCTCTCACTCTTACTCACTCTCACTCATTATAAAAGGGTTAACTTAGGTCCCTTAACTCACAATTTACTCTCACACAAAAGCTCTCATTTTTTTATTTTATTTTCTTTATTCTTTCTCCTTTCTCCTCCTCTCACTCAAATCTCCCTGAGAAGAGGTCACTACCTTGGACGAATTTAAGTCTCCGCATGCTCTTGTTGTGGGTGATCAACGTAATTATGTTGTTCTCAGTTAATATGGTTTCTTCTTCAAGTGTGTTCTCAGTGCGTGTGTGATGGTCATTGTTTGTTTTTGTCGGATCTTGTCTAATGGAGGGTAGCTTCATCATTTGGTAAGTCTTCTTACTTTATAACATCCTGTCTGGTCTGGTGACGGAGTGCATGGGGTAGCTAACTATGGTTGTTTGTTTTTTTGTAGGTGGTCTTGTGACGGAGTGCATGGGTAGCTCTGATCCACCACCCTTCAAGAAAGAATGGTGATGCCCCTCCAGGTTTAATCGCTCAATGTTGACTCCAGATACTCCAGTCAAGTCCTTTTTTGCTGGTTGAAGTAGTAGTATAGGGCTAGAGCGTTTCAGATGTAAATTTTGGTTTTTTGTTGGCGTTAATGCCTTTGTAAATATGGATATGTAGTCTGCCTAGCCTTCTCTTCTCTTAATGGTGATACTACTTGCATATCACTATATCAACTATCAATTGCATATGTTTATGTTTATTTATGTTTATGTTTATGTTTGCTAAATTATGTTCTTGAATTTCTCTCTCTTAGTGGTGATACTAGTTGCATGTATACATAATTGACATATGTTGCAACAGATTAAAACACGTAGCTTTATAAAAGTCATGGGCAAGCCCAACCTCTAAAGCTGGCCCAATCGGCCGATTATTTCATTTCTAGGGGGATATAAATTAGGGTTTTCATTTTCTTCCTCGCCGCTTTGGTTTCTCCGCTTCACTTTCTCTCTCTTCTCTGTCTTCTCTCTCTTCTCTCTCTATCTCCTCTCTCTCTCATTTTTCTCTTTTCATTTATTTTATGTGATGGAGTGCATCGGATATAATGATGTTATTTATTTCATCAGCATGTTCTGTTCTTTGTTTTTTAACATGCAACTAACTGATTGGTTTGGCTAAATCAAATCAATAAATAAGAGATTATCTTGTCATGTACTGTCAGATCAATGAAATCATTAATTTTCCAATATAGCCGTTGGGTAAGAATGAATTTTTTTAAATATAGCTCAGTACTAGAAATCTCATTAATGAGTTTTGTTTGTTTTTGTTACTTTTGATATAATGTCAAATGCAATATTGAATCGAATTTGTAATGATGAGAATGATCACATGTTGGGTGTGAAAATTTGTTGCAAACATGGAGACTTACTTTTATTGCAAACTTCATGATCGAAGGACAATCCAGGTCGAAGATTTTGGTCTTGTCCATGCTATCATGTATGTACATTTCTACATCTTGGTCTGGAGATCTGTTGCTTGTCTTTATTTTGGTTTTTATTTAATTTAAATTTCTTTGTGGTGTATTTTAGGAGAATGCGTGCAACTTATTTAGATGGAGAGATCGTGAAGATGTTGATATACGATCCAAGTTCTTTATTCTAAGATTGGCGAAGAGAATTAAGGAGTTGGAAATTGATGATGAAAGTCATATTAAAAGAAGTACCAAATGGGTGATGAAGGAGAAGAAAAAGACAAAATGTTGTAACAACTGGAAGCTAATCTTCGTGTTGATTGTTGTGGTCTTTTTTCTATTTTTAAGCATTACCAAGAAGAATATTGTGAAGGACGGAAAATTCTTATGTAGTTGTGTACAACCATTAAAATTATCATAGTTGTCGAAATAAATAAACATAGTTTTGCACTTTTGTTCCAACATTTTTACTTGTTCTTAACATAACATAAATGTTGCTACAGATGAGTCAAATGTTGCTACAAATCAGGCATATGTTGCTACAGATGACTCAAATGTTGCTACAGATATCTTATCTGTTGCTACAGATGACTTATCTATTGTTACAGATGAATCATATGTTGCTACAGATGAATCATATGTTGCTACAGATACCCCAAATATTGCAACATATCACCCATCTGGAGTAACATGTGACTCAAATGTTGCTACAGATGACCCATGTGTTGCTACATATAAGTCAAATGTTGCTACAAATGAGACATATGTTGCTACAGATGACTTATCTGTTGCTACAGATGAATCATATATTTCTACAGATGACTCATTTATTACTACAGATGCCTCAAATGTTACAACATATCACCCATTTATAGCAACATTTGACCATGTAGTGGATAGATAGAGTTAAAACGGAATTGGTTGGAGCAACATAACATCACATACTATGTACTTGTTCTCAATATAACATAACATCGTATGTAGCAACAGATAAAATAAAATATTATCATTAATTACAAACACATTGTCAAGGCTCCAAGCTCCTAGATACTATCCCAGCAGCCCAAATCCATTGCATCCAACAACCTGTATTGTCACACAACTTGGTGTCGGGAGGTTGAATTGGTGTGTTGGTAATCAAATGCTCAATAAATGCAAGCGAATATGCCCCGCACGTGGAATTGGTATTATTTTTTACCATGGGTTCCAATCGGCCTTTAAATTCCCATGGTTCATTGAGGAACTTATCTGGCAAATGCTTCATTATTCCACTTTGCCTCAACAAGCTTGGCAGCAACTCGAACACAGGTTGTATGAATGTCAAAAACTTGTCATGTTCTAGGACTCATCAGGTTGCAGTCATAAACATTCATGCGACCCTCGTGCAAGAGGATCTCAAGAGTCACAAAATGAGTATTGTTCATGTTCATGACTGCCAGAATCTTTTTTGCACCAATCCAATCCATGCCTCCAGGATATGGTCTAATGCCCCTGGCGCAGTCAATCATATCGTCATCCCATACAAACTCATTAAGTAACTGCTTTAAGCTTCTGCCACCAGCTGTCTCGCTAATACTGTCGTACCTCTTTTTGAAGTTGGTATAGAAGTTGAGATCCATGATTCTATCTGTGAAATCATAGTTCTCATGGAATCTCAAATGCCTCTCCCGCATGAGGCTAAGAATTTCATCAATATACTGAAATAAAAATTAATATTAAAGAGTAAATAAAAGTAATGATTGAAAATATGAAACAAACAAACATTATAAATTGAAGGTTAGTAGAGAAAAATTACCCAGTCTTCCCACCAAATTTTTATGCTTGTCATGATCCTGAAATCATTTCCATTAAACTGATGCATGTTGTATTGTGCACGCAGTTCCTTTACTTTCATCAGTTCCAACAGTTTGGCATTTTTAGCTACAAGCACCATCTTATAAATATTCACTGGCTTGAGCTCCAGCTACTCTCCTACGGCCATTGGCAATTCTCCAAATATTTTCTTCTTCAAATTTTGTATTGCCTTGATAAATGTTTTTTTCTCCTCTTGGACTGTGAAATATTAGGATCTCGAACCTTGTTTGATGGAGTGAACCTGACCCCCCCCCCTCCTCTTGTATTTAAATTCATTAACAGCCTCACTATTTGAAGATACATGATAGAATTGTCATCATGCTTCTTGCACTTCTCACATAGAAAGTCAGAGCATCGACTACAAGAGGTAGCCCCCACACTTTGTCCACCAACACCAGCACCAGCACAAATACCACCACCAACATCAACACCAACACCAATATTAACACCAGCCCTTACAGCTGCGTCAACCATATCCTCATTAAAAACAACTAAATGATCATCAAATCTTGCTCTATTGATGGTTGTTCCTCCAACAAATTCTCTTTTAACTCTACCCACTATAGGATCAAATAAGGTTTCAACCAACCCTAGAGTAATTAGAAATGGCATTCGCAATTCCTTTTCTGTTGGGACAAGTCATGGATGCACAACCTAAAATTATAAAAATGAGTCATCTTTAGGAATATTTATGTCATATGTTATAACAGATGGGTCATATGTTGCTATAGATGAGTGATATGTTGCAACATATGGGCATTTTAGCAATATTTGTGTCACATGTTGCAACAGATGCATCATCTGAACAACATATGAGTCATCTATAGCAACATTTGGGTCACATGTTGTTACAGATATGTCACATGTTGCTACAGATGGGTGATGTGTTGCAACATATGGGGCATCTGCAGCAACAAATGACTCATATTTAGCCACATATGCCTCATCTGTAACAACATTTGACACATATGATAATTTGAAATTTGTAATATAACAACTTACTGCATCATCAGGAGGGTTAAAAAGATCTAGAGGGTTTTTTATATTTTTTTCTGTCAACCATCTCAATATCCTTGGAGATGAAATCTCTTCTTTTGCAGTTACTTAATGCCTCAAATGAGGAATGGCTTCAAATGCCCAAACCTATAAAAAAGGAAAACATGTCACAAATTAAATGTTGAATTATTCAATAAAATATAAAAAGATTAAGAACATTTATGTTTACCATGAAAGCCCATGGAAAGCCAAATAAGTTATTGATATTTGGAGATAAAGGAGCCAACAAGTATTTGAAAGTTAATTCGTAGTTGTCATGACCCCAAGGATAGTTGTTGAAAGTCTCAATATCCTGGGATAACTTTACCCAATTAAGGGGTATGTTGTTGTTGACATCTTTGAACATAAGTACATTATGTACAAACCAAAGTAAGAACAATGACTCCTTGTGCTTCTTTGATGTATCCTTGTCATTCAACAAAGCTATCAATTTTGGATTTTTGAAGCTTGGGCCAACAAAGGACACCAAGTTCTGCTCCTCAGTTGACTATTCCTTACTTGTTTGTGCTTCTCCTTTCTTTTGTCTCCGTGGTTGTTATTTGGCTGTGCAAACATGGATTGTCTCAGAAGGAGAATGACATTTTAACCCTGTAACTATGACAAACTCTTTTTTACCAAAGAAGAGTGGCATGCCACAATAATTAATCAACACCTCATCCTTCTTTTCATTATTCTCATAAATGAACCTTCTTTTCAGAAGTTCATAGACAATGCTCATTTGAAAACGTGCATTATTATTCATTGGCAAATCAAGATACTGACCAAAATAACTATTCCTAAAATAAATCTTCCAACTCATTCTCCTGGAGTATGGTCCTGAAGGAGTCGAAACATTTTCTCAGGGCTGACCTTATAATGCTATCACCAGTAGCATTAGGCTGGAAATGCACAGGAAAAGTGTGTGCATTGACAGTTTTGATCCCATCATCCTCAACTTTATTTTTTTTTATTCTTCTTCCTCAACTTCTTTATTTTCTCCTTTATCTTCCTCAACTTTCTTTTTTTCCTTCTTCTTCCACAACTTCTTTTTTTTTTCTCATCTTCTTCTTCAACTTCATTTTTTTTCTTCTTCTCTTCTTTCTTCATCATCATCAACTTCATTTTTTTCTTCTTCTCTTTCTTCATCATCATCAACTTCATTTTTATCTTTTCTATCATCATCATCCCCAATTTTTTTTCTTGTCTTTCTTCCTCTACAACAACTTCATAGACAATTTCAAGATCTTCTTGAGAAACTCTTGGTTCTACTTGAGAAGAAGAAACTCCTGACTCTACTTGAGAAGAAGAAACCGCTTCAGATGCAAGTTCTTCTAAAAGAGTGGAACTGGAATTTTCATTCTTCTTCCTTCCAGTTTTAGTCTTAGGCCTCTTTTGGATCTTTGTGTTAGTTGTTTCAGTTGTTAATAAAAAATTTCTTTTAACAGGAGGCTTTATATTTGTATCTGCAACCACAAAATCAAATATTTCTTAACAAAAATAACAACAACTAAACACAACACACAACAACACACAAACAACAACACATCACCCCAATACCACAAATGAAGAAACCAACAAACCATAAAACCCTCCCTAAACCCTAACCAACCAACTACAAATTGAAGCTTTTTGAAAACAGATAATATTTCAAAAGGAATAACAACCAACTAAACCAACCATCCTACAAACAAATAAGTGATAAACCACTAAAAACGTCCTCATTTAATACCAGTAAGTATTTCAAAACCCTAATTAAATTTTACCTGAGAAGATATCGATGATAAATTAGGAATGATGAGGGCAACGACGACTTGTTGTAGAAAATATCGCAACAGATCTACACTTATATTGTAGAAAATATCACAACAATAACTGGATCTGTGAAGAAGAATAATGGAGAAACAAGAGAGATGAAAGGAAAGAAGGAAACAAACAAAACAGAAATTAGTAAAAGTAGATTAAATTTGGAATATGAAACGACCTTTTATAGAGGAGAGAGGGAAAATGACGGTTGTTTTTAACCTTTTTAAAAAAAATTAAATTTTGACAATATAATGTTGCAATATATGACAATTCAAAGTGACATATGTTGCCACATATATCCTTTCTGTTGGGGCACATGCAGATAATTCTGTGGTTTTTTTTTACAATAGAGGTTATATATGTTGCCACATATCACCTTTCTGTTGGGGCACATGCAGATAATTCTGTGATTTTTTTACAACAAAAGCTATATATGTTGCCACATATACCACATTTCTTCCTTTCCAACATAATTGACATTTGTTCCAACAAAATAAAAAATAAAAATCATTCATATTATCAGCAAAAATGAACACTTCACCAATTATTTTTTACAACTTATCAACAAAAAGGTAATTCACAATGGTATACATAACCATCAAAACTAAACCTAATCAATGGTGGTAACCACAACATTTTCATCTGGAGATATGAACTTTGCTTTTTTAGGTCTAGGCCTTTGTGGGTCTTCATTGTTACTAACATAGGCACTTCGAGCCTTTAAAATCTCATAATTCCATAGGAGTGAAGCATATCTCATGCGAAGGGATTGAGAAATAATACCATAAGATGGTACTTGTAGTCCATCCTCAAAAACTCAGTGTATGCAGCAACAAAAAGTCCACAATCTCTGCATGGTATATCATCAATTAGAAAATATAATAAACCTAATAACATCACATTTAGATAGTGGTAAGACAAAAAAATAATGTGATACTTACAGACTATTACTTGCTTGTTGGGCAATACCAGTAACATGTATGACTTCGAATGGGTGAGATTTGTTCTTTCCCTGGTAAGATTCAAGAACTAACCAGTTGGTTCGGTCTTTTTGCTCAAAAAATCCACTGGATTCAAGGTACTTTGGCAACATTGTAGACAATTTTTGAATCTCGGCGGATAATTTTATGTTAGTCCTAGATGAGGACATCGAATCATACATATGTATGCACTGTTCCTTCAATACAACGACATCCAAGACCCAATGAAACTCCCCATTATAATTTACAGGGACATAAACCTTATCTCTGAGGTGCCAAGGAAGTCTAGCAGGTATACCAAACCCTTTGATAGTGTCAACGATTTTATTCTCATTTTCAAGAACAACACTGGCATTGTCAATGTATGTTTTGAAAAAATAATTAGTAGTGGTATATCGATATTTAGAATGACTCTGTTGCTTCAACTTCTTCCGTAAATAGTACAAAATGGCATCCACATACTGCACAGATGCATCAACAAGTGTATTTCTTATTAATTATTTGTATTTATTCATGTCTTAATCAAAACATAAGTGGGCATAGATTTACCTCACCAGTCCAACACCTATTGGGTTGAGACATTACGTAGAACCAGTCCTTCTTCTTTGGAAATACAACTACAAAATCAAGTTGTTTGAATCCAAGTTTCGAGCAATTGACTAAGTAGTGATCATCCTTGTCTCTTATGTAATTGTGTAAACATTAAATATAATTATTTAGTGGACATCAAGAAGAAATACTAATAATAGTTGAACGACTTTACTTTTTGCATGATGCTTGTAAAGACCCTCGTTTATCCATTGCGAGAAGGATGCCATTAGTTCAGTTGGACCCTCGCCGACAATGTTAAAACCTTCAGATGAATATTGTTGCTTCACATCACAACTGACGACTTTCTTCTCTTTCTCTTTCTCTTTCTCTTTCTCTTTCTCTTTCGCTTTCTCTTTCTCCTTCTCTTTCTCCTTCTCCTTCTCATTTTCCTTCTCCTTCTCCTTGCCTTTTGCGGTTGAGGAAGATACTGGAGCAGTAGTCATTAATTTTTTTCTTTTACTAATTATAGATAGTGAATGGGAAATAGATTTTTCCAACCTCCTACACTTCAAAGACTGTGAAATCTTCTTGGATGTATGGACATCAATATTATAAGTCATTTCCTTAAATATATTAGTGAGTTCTTTAACACGACTAATAAAATAATCATGTTGCTGCTCACATCCCTCACATCGACAAGAAGAGCATTTGATGTTAGAAGAGGAAGCAACACTAACAAAAGATTGAATTGTTGCCATAGATGAAGCTTTTTGTGTCATTTTATCTACAAGGTAAATAAAAAACGGTTGAGAGTTTAAAATTGATTATAAAATAATAATGGGTAGCAATTTATACTTATGTTGACACAGATGAACATTATGTTGCCACAGATGTACCTTTTGTTGACACAGATGAATCTTATGTTGCCACAGATGAATATTTTGTTGCTACAGATAAATCTTCTATTGCAATATAGGGGTAACCTGTTACTACAGATGACCATTCTGTTGCTCTAACACATAGGTGACATGTTTCAACATATGACAACTATGTTGGAATATGTACTAACAGATCACTAATATGTTGCAACATACGACACATCTTTCAAAAAATGAAATATATGTTGGACAGGTGAATAAGACGACTGTATTTCTACAATCATATGAATAAAATGGTCACAAAAAGAAGAACAAAAGCAACAAAAATGACTTTTCAGTGAACAACAACAATACATATACATTTCCTCAGAATTAGGATTTTTTTTGGTTTGTCGATTTTCTTTCAAAAACAATAAATAATAGGTACTATTACACCATTATTTAATTTTTCACATCTATAGAACGATTTCTTGTCCATTAACCCAAAAATACTTAGTATCAAGAATGTGTTGTTCAAAAATTGTAAAACTTTCAAAAAAATGACTTACCCGTTTTAAGTCAAACACGACCTTCAGTTCAGAAAGAGAGAGTGGCGGCCGGAGATGATGATGAAGATAATGGGGATTTTCTAAGGAAGAAGAAGAGAAGAACGTTGGATAAGAAGAAGAAGAGAGAAAATTCTAATTTCTTTTACTTTTTTTAATGGTTTGGTAGTTGAAAAATGTAGTGTCTTTTTGTATTTTATAAAAGATTAGAAAATTTTAAAAATGTCAATTTGGTCCCAGATTGACTTAATTACATTTTTAAGTGGGTTTGACCCTTTCTTGGTCAAAGTGTCACCAAAAACAAAACCAACAAATCTGATGCTCCATACCAAACATATGTTTGCTATGGAGCGCAAATAGCCAAACTGTAACTATAGAACACTAATTTGATTTTTATATTTGCTAAACCTAAAATTTACTCTATTTTTTATTGAAATTTATTTCTATCAATTTAAAATATGTGTCCAATGATGAGTCTGTGATTTTGACTCATTTAGGGCTTGTTATTCATAGTATTATTGTCCTCAATGCCTATTTTGTGCTCTAAATTGATGTTTTAATGCTAATTTGCATATATAAAGACAAAAGAGCAAGGCAAGGACATTATCAGGCAAAAAAGAGCGAAAAAGATGAAAAAGGCTGAAGATAGTGAAAGCTGAGAATCGCCAAAGCCACTCGGCGACTCACCGAGTGGCTCTTCAGCTCGCCTAATGTTCCAGACTGACAGCCTTGAGGAGAAGTGATGAGTCTGAGATTTTGACTCATTTAGGGCTTTGTTTTGATAGTTTATTGTCCTCAAATGCCTAATTTATGCTCCGTACTGATGTTAAAATGTTGATTTGCAGAAAAGAAGGAAAAAGAAGCAAGGCAAGGACATTACCGGGCGAAAAGAAGCTAAAAAGATGAAAAAGGCTGAAGATAATAAAAGTTGAGAATCGCCTAAGCGACTCGGCGACTCACCGAGTGGCACTTCAGCTCGCCTAAAGTTCCAGACTGCCAGCCCTGGGGGGAAGCTAATTTGGTGATGGATTTGGACATTCGGCGTACCGCCGACTGGATAGGCGACACATTCTGGATCGCCTAATGTCACAGAACCTTAAGGACTAAAAACCAAGGAATATCGGCAATGAGATGGAGTGATTGGCGCGTCACCAACCTGGTCGGCGACGCTCGACTTACCTCGCCTAATGGTCCTTGCAGCTGAAATTTGGGAAACTATAAATTGAATTCTAAAAGAGTTCAAAGGGTTGGGTTTTTATTATTGAAGTGCAGTTTTAGTTTTCTTCCATTTTTGGGAGAGTTTTCTTACTATTTTCCATTGGAGAACAACTTTGAAGGGTTTTTCAAGTAGATTCGAAGTGGGTCTTTGATTTTTAGCATTTTGGATCATTTTAAAGACTTTGATTGCAATACCCAGATCATGGAGAATGTTTTTGATATTAATTTCTATCTTTTTATGATGCTTGGCTAAAACCCCAATTTTTGGGGTGTCATTATGTGATTATTTGCTTAATTAGCTTATGGGTATTGTTGTTTAATGATTTAAATGTTGTTTTAATGTGGGTTTGATCGATAGATGAGTAGTAATTTATGAATATTAGTTGCAAATAAAATTTTAGCATAGTGTTTTTGGCTTGCTCGAGAGAGGTTCTAAAACTAAGGTTATCGAATGATGATTGTAGTGTGTGGTTTGTTATGGGTTCAGCTCGAGAGAGTGAATCTTAACTCATTCCTACCTATCTAGCTCGAGAGAGTAGATAAATTAAGGTTTTGGGCTGTTTTGTAGTGTCAAGCTTGCCGAGGTTCGAGAGAACTCACCTGAACCGTAATAGTTGTTCGAGAGAAAACTATTGCACCTATAGTCTAGCCTACCCATAGTGATTCAGCACTTTATTATATAGCTCCAATTACCCATGTAGTAAAATTAGCTTATAATCTATCACATCCCGAGAATCCCTTCCTACTTGTCTAATCCCCTGTTTTAGTGATTATTATAGTTGTTAATTGATATCTTAAAACCCCCAATCTGATATTCCTTGTCAAAACTTTGACTTATTTTGTTTGATTTCGATAATGTCTACTTCTATAACCGATTAGAATCACATCTTTACTTCCTAATAGAATTTGATAGGATACTGCTCCCTGTGGGTTCGACCCCAACCTTTCATTGGGTTATATACTAGATTACGATCGTCTACACCTAGAATTGGATGAGGTGTATTTGAGACGTTAATCAAGAAGCCAACATGGCGATGGATTTGGACCTTCGGCGAACCGTCGAACGGATCGGCGACACAAACTTTGATCACCTAAAGTTACAAGGTCTGGAGGATGAAGAGTCAAGGAAAACTGGTGATGGAAAGGAGCCATTGGCGCATCGCCGGGTTGGTCGGCGACGCTCGACTAACTCCGCCGAGTGACCCTGAAGGCCAAAATCTGAGAACGTATAAATTGAATTTCAAAAAGAGAAAAAGAGTGTCCTGTCATATCCTGAGTAATCCTACCATTGTTGAACTTTAAGCTTTCGTCTTGGACATTACTTTTCTTAGTTTTTAGGAGTTTTCTAGTAGATTTTGAGTTGGGTTTTTGGAATTGAAGCTAAATTGAAGCATTGTAAAGACTCGAAGATTAATACCCAGCTATGGAGAACGTAATTGGTATTGGTTTCTTAATTTTTATGATGTGTGGCTAAAACCCCATTCTTGGGGGTGTGATTATGTGATTAATTATCTTAATTAGCTTATGGGTGTTAGTAATTACTGATTTAATTGTTGTTTTGAAGTGGGTTCGATTGGTAATTGAGTTTTAACTTAAGAATTGTAGTTGCAAATGCAGTTCTAGTTTAGTGTTCTATGCTTGCTTGAGAAAGAGGTTTTAGAATTAAGATTACCAATTGATGATTGTAGTGATTGGGTTGTTATGGGTTCAACTCGCGAGAGTGAGTCTTAATCCGATTCTACCTATCTAGCTCGAAAGAGTAGGTAAATTAAGGTTTTGGGTTGTTCATAGTATGATGCTTGTTGAGGTTCGAGAGAACTCACTTGATTCGTGGTAGTTGATCGAGAGATGGCTATTACATCTAAAGCCTAGCCTACCCACTAAGATTCAGCGAACTTTGGTAATTAATAATCACCCGTATAACGAAATTGGCAATTAATCGATCGCATCCTCAAGTATCCCTTATCTACTTGATTACTCCTCTGTTTTTCATAGTCGTTAATTGACAAACCTTATCCCCCCATTTGACACTTTTTGTCAACCCTTTTGATTTACCTAAATGATTTCTATAATTTCTATTTCTACAATCGATTAGAACATGCCTTTCACTTCGTAATTGAATTCTCTACCGTATCACTCCCTGTGGGATCGACCCCAACTCTTTGTTGGGTTTATACTAGATTGTGATCGCCTACACTTAGTATTGGATGAAGTGTAGTTGAGCGTTATCAGCCAACAACTATATTTTAAAAAACTTTCAAGGTTAAAGCAATATTGTTTTAGATTCTCATTATCTAATAATCTCAAACTTTTATCATTTTTAAAATTGAATACTCAAATTTTTAAAGAAAAAAATAATACGTAAGTAATAAACTTATTACTAGTAAAAAGTGGAGCCTCGGAAATTTTTGAGGCCTAAAACCCTTAACTTCACCACCTTTATCCTTTAGCCGGCATTGGTTTTTTTTTCTCCCTTTTTAGTCATTCAATAATTTCTTGTTAATAATTTGGCTTTCCAAAAAGATTTATAAGAAAACACCTTCTTAATGTGGATATGCTAAAATAGTATTAATATTATTGTTATTTTTTTCCTTTTTATGACCTTCAGTATTTCAACATGATTATCCTTTACATGCTCTTGAGCATGATAGAGACATACCAATTTATATGGTTTGTGGACTGTGGTAATAACTAAAAAGGATATCTTGGCCAAAGGGAATTGCATGAGTGATAATTATATCTCACCTTTAATCGTAAGTTTATGAATTTGAGTAATTAAAAAGTTAAAAAGATGAAAATTTCTTTTAAAAAAGTAAGAAAAAATAGAAAAAGATAAATAATGAATATGAAGTACTATCCCTTTTCTCTCTATTTCCTTACCACTTCCTTCATAAGATAAACTTACAAAATGTAAGGTTAATCATAATAGCATGTGATATAGAAGGTTACATAAAGAAGGTTTGATGGCTTGTTATAGAGCACATAAAGATAGATCAATATTGAAAAGCAAAAGGCTTTAAAATTTCAAATTTTCATTGCTCTCGAATACATTCCTTGGTTGTTCGATACATTGCAAATGATACATAAGTTAATGGGAGGGACGTATCCAAGAGAGGAGAGATGTATCCGAGAGGGAATAAGGATGTAACCGAGAGGGGATAAGGATGTATCCGAGAGGGGATAAGGATGTAACTGAGAGGGGATAAGGATGTATCCGAGAGGGGATTTTTATAAATTAAAAAAAATGATAGGGAATTTTAGAGATTATGATATCTTAAGTTGTGTATTTATGTAATTTTTCAAAAAAAAAGGGTATTTTTTGGGCTCTCCTAATTCGAGATTTGCTTATATTACACATTTGCCTAGCATTTTATATATGAAGAAAAAGATTAATTCAATAAATATATCGAACGTGTATTAAGAACTAAGAAAAGAAATAATGAACTTTCTACTAAAATAACTCTTCAAAAAAATACTTTTGTACTACAAAAATACTTAGAGATTACACGTTATAATTGTCTATACGTTTGGAAAAATACTAAAAATATTATTATATACATCGTGATCTCGGTTGTTATTAATTTTAAACAAGTCAAAGTGTCACAGATTATAACAGACCAAAGGATTATATCGGGGGAATAAAATGAAGGTAGGCATAGCAATTTGAGCAATGGTATGAGCAGTAGGTAGACCCATGATTTAACTAAGAAAGTTTAAAATCTATATAATAAGTATAATTTTAACCATGTATAATTTATCGGCAAAAGAGGTAGTGTTGAGTGTGTGTATAACATATGGGGCTAAATACGAAATATACAAACTAAAGTATTGGTAGTGTAAATATATATATTAATAAGTAGAGGAGTGAGTGTGACAAATACTCTTCTCCACTTCCAGTCGTATAATTTTATAATTTTGAAACTTCGAATGAAACATCATCACGCCAAAACAGAGAGAGAGAGAGAGAAGGAGTCCTTCAGACAATCAGACTCTTCTTGAGCATCGCTTACTCCTCTGGTAAGAAATTTACTCTTTCTTTCTTCTTCCTCAATTATTTTGACCAAGTATTTCTTAGCAATTTAAACATGGAAGACGAATCTGTACTTCAAGGTTTTGATTCAGACGCAATTGAACTAATCTGATCTGGGTCGGTGAAAGACTTTGTTCTAATCTTGCTTAGGCATGGAGCTATTGTTTAAGTTTTTAATTTGTTAAATTTTATTGAATTTTTTTTTAATTGTATTTTCAAGATTTCATTTTGGATTGTGGGTAATTTTTAAATTGTGTTAATTTTGTAGTTTTTGTGGAGAAGAATGTTCTCAAGAATGGATTCTAGGAAAAAAATTGGTGAGAAGCCTGGAAATGGGAAGTTGTTGAATGATATTGAAACTATAAGTAAAGCCCTATATTTGGATAAAACCCAACCTCGGCTTTTGATGTCTACGGCCAGTAGTCGTTCTAAGTCTGTTGGGAAAGCACGTTTACCAGAGCCCAAGTCGAAGAATAAAGACAGTGGTAGAGATTTATTAGAGAAGGATAGTAATAAGAAGTCAATATGGAGTTGGAAGAGCTTAAAGTCATTAACTCATGTTAAAAACCAAAGGTTCAATTGCTGTTTTTCGCTTCAAATCCATTGCATTGAAGGGATACCAGCACTTTTTAATGACCGTAGTCTTGTCGTGCATTGGAGGAGGCGAGATGGTGAGTTGATGACATGTCCCGTGTTGGTTTGTGAAGGTGTAGCTGAGTTTGAGGAAGAGTTGAGTTATACATGTTCTATATATGGCAGTAGGAATGGTCCTCATCATTCAGCGAAGTATGAGGCAAAACATTGTTTGTTGTATGCTTCAGTTTACGCTAATCCTGAACTTGACTTGGGGAAGCACCGGGTTGACCTTACCAGGTTGCTTCCTCTTACACTGGAAGAATTGGAGGATGAGAGAAGCTCAGGTAAGTGGACAACTAGTTTCAAATTGTCAGGTAAGGTTAAAGGGGCAAGCATGAATGTTAGTTTTGGGTATCATATCGTGGGAAATGGGAACACATCTAGCACGCTTCCTAGCAATAGGGACGTTCTTGAGGGGCGGAACTTGAGGCAGAACAGTGGTGCTGCAAAGCTTCTTGCACAATCTGAGAAAAGTGATGAGCTGAGTATAATAAGGCGATCTGGAAGCCTTCCTGCTTGGTCTTCTTATTCACAGCAGTCTGCAGAAGATGTAAAAGATCTTCATGAGATTTTACCGGTGCCGAGTTCTGACCTCTACAAATCTGTAGAAGTGCTGTATCAGAAGTTTGAGGAAGAGAAGTTGGAAGCTTCATTTGAGTTCAAACCAGAGATTGATGTGTTCTCTAATACTGTTGATAACCTCAAACCAGAATTGGCCTTGTTATCAGATCCTGTGAAGGGAAATGTTGAAAACGAGTGTGAAATTGGTGATTTTTCTGTTATAGAGCAAGGCATAGAACATCCCTTGAAGGAACTGGAGGGAAAAGAAGACGATTCTGTGAAATCTGTTGATGATGCTGTGACAGAGAGAATTGTACCTGATAGTACCTTGAAGATGCCCATTGAAGAGGAGGCCCAGCCTGTACTATTGGCCAAGGGTCTTTACAGTGAGAATGAAGACCTTGCAGTGAGTGCCAATAATTTTGAGACAGATGAGTCAGCAAAAGAATTAATTATGAGAGAATTGGAGTCTGCATTAAATAGTTTCTCTGACTTGGAAAACGAGGGATTATACTCTCAGGAACCTGAGAATGAAGTTATAAATAATGATGGTTACTTGGACGCTAAAGAGAACTATAAAGAGCTTAGGAAGGGAAAATCCCTCAGCGTGGATTACGTTACTGAATCCGTGGCTAGTGATTTCCTGGATATGCTAGGGATTGAGCATAGTCCATTTGGCCCAAGTTCTGAGAGCGAACCTGATTCCCCACGAGAACGATTATTGAGGCAATTTGAGAAGGACACTCTGGCTGGTGGGTGTTCTTTGTTTAACCTTGATATGGACATTGAAGAATTTTCTTCTGATGCTCCAAGTGTATCTCAGTGGAGGAGCATCTCTGAGAATTTCGGTTATTCATCTTCTGCACAATCGTATGAGGAGATGCCCAAGATAGCAAATGAGGAAACAAGTAACAAAACAAGAGCTTCCATGTTGGAGGACTTGGAGACAGAGACTTTGATGCGTGAATGGGGCTTGAATGAGAAATCATTTGAAATCGATATGCCTCCTGAAGACCCTTACCAATTGCCTCCTCTTGGAGAAGGCCTAGGAAACTTGCTACAAACTAAAAATGGAGGATTCTTAAGGTCAATGAATCCTGCAATTTTCAATGATGCTAAGAGTGGAGGGAGTTTAATAATGCAGGTATCCAGTCCGTTGGTGGTGCCTGCAGAAATGGGGTCTGGTATAATGGACATACTGCAGCACTTGGCCTCCATTGGAATAGAAAAGCTCTCGATGCAGGCAAGTAAATTAATGCCTTTGGAAGATATAACTGGGAAGACAGTGGAACAAATAGCCTGGGAAAATGCACCGAGCTTAGAAGGACCTGAAAGGTTTGTTGTTCTGTTTACATGTTGCGTTTTAGAGTTGGGTTGCTGTTTCCTTACTGCAAATATACATATACTTGCACCTACTTATTTCTTTTATGAAATTGCTTTGCAGACAAGATTTATTCCAACATGAGTTTGAATTTGGGCAAAATTTGGAAAGCATTCAAAGTAAAAAGGCAAAATCGCATGGACCAATGTCCAGTAAGTTGGAAACAAGTTCTACCACTCACATGGATGCCGAATATGTATCCTTGGAAGATCTTGCTCCTTTGGCAATGGATAAAATTGAAGCCCTTTCAATTGAGGGTTTGAGAATACAGACAAGCATGTCAGATGAGGATGCACCTTCAAACATCAGCGCTCAAACTATTGGCAAGTTTTCAGCCTTTGAGGGACAGAAGGTCAATTTGGGTGGAGCAGTAGGTCTGGAAGGGGCAGGTGGGTTGAAGCTTCTGGACATTAAAGACAATGGTGATGACGTTGATGGGCTTATGGGCTTATCTCTGACACTTGATGAATGGATGAGGTTGGACTCGGGAGAGATTGCCGATGAAGATGAGATTAGCGAGCGAACCTCTAAACTGCTGGCAGCTCATCATGCTATCAGCACAGACTTGTTTCAGGGCAGGTCAAAGGGAGAGAAGAGACGCGGAAAGAGTAGGAAGTGTGGTTTGCTGGGAAACAACTTTACGGTGGCACTAATGGTGCAGCTCCGTGATCCCTTGCGGAATTATGAGCCAGTTGGTACACCTATGCTTGCTCTTGTCCAGGTAGAGAGAGTGTTTGTACCACCTAAACCTAAGATATACAGCACAGTTTCTGAGGTTAGAAACAACAATGAAGATGATGACGATGAATCTGCACCTCCGAAAAATGACTCGAATGTGGACATCAAAGAAGAGAAAATCCCCGAGGTTGAGCCAATCGCACAGTACAAAATAACCGAAGTGCATGTTGCAGGTCTGAAGACTGAGCAAGGTAAAAAGAAATTATGGGGTTCCACAACTCAAGAACAGTCTGGCTCTCGTTGGTTGGTTGCTAATGGAATGGGAAAGAAAAATAAACATCCATTTATGAAGTCAAAGGCTGCTAACAAATCTTCAAAGGAAGCTGCTTCATCAGCAACAACCACTGTGCAGCCTGGTGATACACTATGGAGCATATCTTCTAGGGTTCATGGTACAGGCACTAAATGGAAGGATATAGCAGCACTGAATCCACATATCCGGAATCCAAATGTGATATTACCTAATGAAACAATCAGACTGAGGTAGTGGTGGAAACTTTGTTATTCATTGGGACGACGAATTTTGAAAGTGACCACCCAAATGCAGCTGCAAGTTTATATTGAACATGAAAGAGCTTGTGAGTGGCGCAGGAGACAAAGGAGTGACGTGCTCTGCCTAAATGTCTCTGTACGTCCATAGCGATTGTGCTGAACCAGTATATGTTTGTGCAGCTGTCAAGGAATATATTGTTAAGTTTTTGTTCTCTTTTGTAAATGTGCTTGATTTTGTACATGGTTAGCCGTTGTCATGGGGATCATGTACTGAGAATCGTGTGATTCCTGGTAATAATAGAAGATTTGTTCCTGATGTTGTGATTTTCCTTTGAATCATATTTCTATTAGCACTTTTTTGGGACATTGATACTTGTTCCTTGAATTCTCATGTCAATTGTCCCAAGTTTGTGGATGATAAAATTTACGTATGTTTATAGTATTTGTATGATGATATAGATAAATGGAAAATTGCGTTGGTGAACCAAGTTATAAAAGGATTTGAGGAAAATAGCATATTTTTACTATTGGGTGTGAGGTATTGCAATGAAGAAGGATTGGGTGTGGTGGATGCTTAACATCATTTACTATTGGGTCATCAGGAAAGAAACTACCCTGCTAGTCTATGATTTTGCAACCTCAACAGCTTTGCTATTGTAGATAGTCTGCCTCAAACTTGTCTTTTCTGCTCTATCTCATAACCTAATTTTGCAACCTCAACAGCTTTGCTATTGTAGATAGTCTGCCTCAAACTTGTCTTTTCTGCTCTATCTCATAACCTATTTCAGCATTGCTACTTCATTCGGATAATTTTCAAGTTAATTAATTGTGTTCAGGAGCTACTCATTTGATTTAAATTACTAGAGACTACTCTTAGCTTTATTCTATTCAAAATAATATACATGTTGTTTCTACCTTTCACATTTATTTAATTTTATCTTTTCTTTTCAAGCTTTAGGCTTCATTTGTTTTCATTAAGATTAAGACGTCTCAATACTGTTTGTTTTCCAACATCTGAATGTGTATAATTTATTTATTTATAAACATAATATATTCAGGCAAAAAAGTAATTAAATATTAGAAAATATGAATTTAATAAAATTAAATTATTATTTTATCAAATATAAAATATTTATGTTCACTAGTGAGGATAAAGATAATTTATAACCATGGTGATGATAATAGTTGGTGTTAGATGCTAGTAATAGTATAATGGTGATGGTAAAGAATCCGAGCACCAAAATCATTGAAGGTTAAAGAATTATAATATGTCATAATCTTATCGTGTATTCTTTACCAGACTCAACATATTTATTCATGATTTATGTTCTTTATTGATTCTTAATGATTATACTAATTTACTTTTAAAATGCCTCATCATAAGAATACGTGGAAAACATCAAACACATGAAGTGCAAGGAAGGTTTATAAGATTGAGGCTGTGATTTTTTCTAGAAGAGAACGGAGTGGTAAAATAATGTGGAAGAAGACGGTAGTTTTATTTAAAGCATTTAATGCAAAGCTAAACAATGAAAAGATAATTGCTGATTAAGGTCTGAATAATATTAAGACATATTTATGGATCTGACCGAATCAGAGCCATTAAGACTGAATAAGCGGCAAGATCTTAATGAAAACAAATGTACTTAATGGGTTAAGATCTGAACAATTCAGAATCAGACATCCATTATGTAACACCCCGAATATTTCTAAGTCAAGACTCGAACTATTCTTCGTTGTGAATAAGATTTTTCCGAGTGATTTAAATTTTAGTAGGTGTTAGGGTCACTAGACGTAACACCTCTAGTTTCAAAAAGAACTAAAGAGAAATTCGTTCAAGTCACCCATCAGTTTTCTTAAGTTTTGGGTCAACTTCAAACGACAATATCTTTTAGCATATATAGAGTTAGATGGTCCATGACCTATCAAATTAAAGGTCTTTGAGTCATCTTTCCAACGCCACCAATTTCGCAACAATTCGAGTTTTGAGTAAAAATTTATGACCATTTTAGTAACCTGATACAGTGTAGTGACGAATTAGCCGACGGGAAAAAATTTAAAAGGGTCGTTTTTGTCTTTTTACCTCTAAGAAAACCCTAAACGAATTTCTTGACTAATTAAGGACCCCAAACAATCAGATTTTCATCTCTTAATTCATCATTCTCTTCTCTCTCAAACCCTAAGGCAAAACCCTAAGGAAAAATCAAAGTAAAAGACTTTATTCAAGATTCTTTCAATCTTTTTCTTCAAGGTAAGTCTTTCTCCAAGAATTTCATTCTTCCCAACTCAAATTCCTACATAAAATTATGAATCACTAATGAAAATCATAATTCTTGGCCGTAGAGATTTCTAGAAACTAATTCAAGAATCTCAAGAAAGGTTTTCTTGATTGTTTACCTTCAAGCTAGGGTTTCAATACTTCTAATCAAGTTCTTATTCAAGATTCTTCAAGAACCTTGTTCTTCCAGATATGTAAGGCTATCATAGTGCTGGACTAGTTCATCCTCACGCTCTACATCTACTTTCAAATCAGTAAAAGAGAAATCTAGGATTCTACCCCTAGATTTGAGTATTCTTGAGATGAGTTGATTTTGAGTTCTCGAGTTTCTGTTTCTTTTTGAAATTCTATTCCTAATTATTGAATTGCTATATTTTATGCATTAAGATTCTTGAGTTGATTCGTTCATGTCTATATTTCAACATGAACCCTATGAATTGAGTATTTTTGAGATGAGTAGTGTCCTTGAGTTCTTGCGTTCTTGAGTTCTGAGTACTGAGTTTCCATATTGCTATTAAGACCCCTGAGTTGAGTCGTTCATGTCCATAATTCCGCATGAACCCTATGAATTGAGTTAGAGAAACTTTTTAAAGCCAACATTTGAATTTTTAAACTGAGTTTTTGAAAAAGTAAAGATGAGTTTTGAGATTTGAGAAAGAGTTTTTAAAACATGATTAGTATGACAGTTGAGTATGTCATCAATGTTTAAGCAGTATGGTATCTAGATATACCATCAATGTTTATGCAGTATGACTTCCCGAGTCATCAATGATCATATCACAATATGATTTTAATATATTTTTGAGAATGAGTTTTCAAGTATGAATTGAGTAAGGGTATAAGGGAACTAAGTATTCCCAAGGGTATCAGTTTTTACATTGATAAAAGAGAAACATTGATTTATAAATGAGTTATGAGTTCAAAGATATTTCAAGAGCAGTTACCTCTTTTAAGAGGTTAGTTTGAGCAATTATCTCAAACCAGAGGAAGAGTATGTTTTTAAACATTAAGCATAAAGTTATATCACTTATTTTGGGAGTAGTATCGAACACTGAATTGGGTTAGAGTCTTTATGATTCGGAAGTCCCATAAAACTACGTAGCCAGCGTAGGATAGGATAGCATTGATTCTTCATGCGACTCCTTACTACCTCTGAGAATGCCAATTAGATGGATCCATAGTCACGATATCATCATATACCCTGGCAAAGTATAGAATGGCCCTAGCAACCTGAGGCGAAACGTTGTATCATTGTCAGGCTCATGGTAGTGGTTGTCGGTTAGAGAAATTTTCCACAAGTAAAGTATATTATTTTCATGTTGCTTTCATTGTATATTTTATTGTAAAGCTTAAATGGTTCTTACTTCATGTTCATGTATTGATTCAGTTGAATATATATATATATATATATATATATATATATATATATATATAT
>JAJONR010004825.1:0-32702 GCA_029582245.1 Solanum etuberosum | reverse complement strand
TATATATATATATATATATATATATATATATATATATATATTACTATGCTTTCATTGATCCGTACACTAAGGGGTCGTTTGGTAGGATGTATAAAATTATGCTAAATCCTCTTGCATTACTAATGCCTAGAAATCCATGGTATAAGTGGTTGTCACGACCCAGGGGTACACCCTAGATGTAACATGGCGTATAGGACCCCGAGAGACCCCATACAAGCCACTTAGCATTCATAACGTAAGAAATAGAACAAAGGAAATAAAAACAACATTTCAAATATAAAAATTTATAAAAGCAAAGCGGAAGTCTAAACACTTGTCTCAATAGCCATCTAATACAATAGAATGAAATTGGGCCTAACCCATACATCATGTCCAAAACTGAAAGTAATAAAGAAAACTCAAATGCATGAGAATCCATCCTCGAAGCATGAGGACTCACCAAAGCTCGAAAATCTCGCAAATCAACCTCTAGCCACGAAACTGAGAACCCTGACAGTCGGACCCTACATTTGAAAAAATATAGGCAAGAGTATGTATTAGTACAAAATATGTACCAAGTATGATAGCCATGCATATAAACATTTAAATCATGCTAAAATAGGACATTTCCTGACATGCAATGACCAAGCTAAAACATGATATAAAACGGGTTAGAAAACATAAGTCATAAAACATGGTCAATGCAAGCTAACATCTTTAAAACCTTTGAACACATGTGAGATACTTCTTGAAGTAACCTTAGTTCATTATTATTGTGGGAAGTATCCTTAACCAACATAGAGACCATGTGAGCTATAACATGATCCCTCGGTATCTCCCACACCGAAAAGGATTGTCCTACTTGCCAAGGTAAGGACCATGAACTTCTAGCTATTGTGGATCCACTAGCTAATGTCTATCTAGACAATCATCCTATGGGGGAACATAGGTATGGGATAAAGAGATTGCTTCTAGAAACTCGACCTCTACTCACGGGAGAGCTTCCATCTCAATGTCCTCTTGGTGCTAAGCATAAATCCCACGGAATTGTCATCTTCTTACTTGTTCTTATTATCCATGGAAGGGCACGTCATCTTGCCAATCCAAGCTAGGTCATAAGTCATCCATGGAAAGGTATCATTCAATAACCAATCCAAGCAACGTTTCATTAGGATAGCTCATTATCTTTGATTCATTTAGGTGAGAAGACCATTCAACCTTAGAATCCTTACTATGTGAGAAAGCTTTTCACAATCATACTTTCATGTGTATATGAAAAAATCCTTTCAACAACAACATCAACATCATTGATACTTCACTCTCAAATCATTCTTAAAACATTTACATAAATTTCGTAAGAACATGCATAATTCCATAATTCACCCTTTTAAGGTTCAAAATCCACTTTCAATCATCAACATCTAGAAAATATGGTTCAGACATGGGTTCATAGAAAATCATCATAATTTCATGTAATTCTATCAATTCATGCTTGATTTCATATAATCTTCTTTCATAATCCAAGACCGACATCATATCATCATAATTTGGAAAACATAGGGATTACATGGGTTCATGGAGAATCATCATAAAATCATGAGATTTACTCAATTCATGCATCATAGATCATAAATCAATAAATTAGATCAATATCTAAAGGAACCCATAACATAGAAGAAAACTCTAACTCAATTGGGGAATTCTAGCTTTGAAAATAGGAGAATTTGGGAACTCCATGAATAGAAGGAAATCATGGATGAAAACTATCATACCTCAATGCCAAACGCTTGCCTTTAATGGTGGAATTAGAGACTTGACTTGAAACCCTAGGTTGAACCCTTCTTCTTCAAATTTCTAGAGAGAGAAATATTTTTGAGAGGAATAACTCAATTTCATTTTGGTGAATTTGAAGAGAATGAAGTGAATGAATTAACTTGGGGTTAAAATCACTTATATAGGGGTCCTAGGCATAGGCAAAACGATATAGTATTAGGATAAAATAATTAGGAAAAGACCCAACTGCCCCTATAAATAACTGTCGACCTTCGACCTACGGGCCTTGACCGATGGACCGTGGTTTGATCGACGGTCCGTCCTGCACGTCCGCCGTCTTCATCAGAGACTGGAATTTGAGGCCATTATCCACGAGTCGTGGACCCAACGATGGTGTGTTGGTACAGGCCGTGGTTTCTGGTCCTCTAAGCCTATTTGGGTGGCCAATCCACGGACCAGACCTACAGTTCGTGGTTCACTCCACGGGCCGTGGTTGGCCTCCATCGGATGGCACCAGGAACTTCTGAAAACTGTGATTTTTCCCTTTCTCGAATTCAAGGTGTTACAATGGTATACACACATGTGTGTGTGTGTGCGTGGGTGGGTGAAACAGTGCAGTTGTGCGGCTAAATATTAGGTTGCAGCAAGGTGTTCAAGATGCTTGGGTGTTGGCAAGACAACTTGGAAGTGCAAAGGCAAAGACAGGTGTATGGCATCTTTGGGGCATATGTGTGAGAAGTAGCATCGCCAAAGACAGTGTGTTGGCTTTACAAGGCAAGGTTGTGGGACTTGACGATGGCAAGACAAAGGCAATTCCAAGTGTTGGCACGAATTGACAGATTTGATGAAATAAAACTAAGTGTTGGAAGCAGGATGAAATATTCCAAGTGTTCGGCATTGACAATTTCGGCTAAGGCAAATAGATAACATGTGCTAGGCACATGGGTTGATGTATTTGAATTCAAAATTATAATAGCTGTTAGAATATAACTGTTGAGAGTTAGTTTAAATCTGGTCATGACATGTGTTAGACACATGGCAGATGTAACTGTTTTTGTAACTACATGTAATTACCTTTACAAATTTTTAAATGGGGCTGAATGTAATGACCTCCAGGTTATGACTTGCTAGGACTGACAGTTCGGTCACTTGGTCACTCTTTTAGTTTTTATGCGAGTTTTAGAGTTTTGGAGCTTTTGAACCTTGAACGGTCATTTTTTGTCAGAAGTTCAAGATGATGACCTCAGAATCTAATTTTGACGATTTCATCAGCTCTAGAAGGGTAATGTTAGGCTAAGAGCATAGTTGGAACGACTCCCGAGGCTTTCAGTGTGAGTCTGTGCGATTAGACGTTTTAACTTTCAAGTTAAGACCTAAGTTTGACTTTAGTCAACATTCTGAGTAAACGAGCTTAGATGAGAATTTAGCCAACGTGGTTAGCTCTGGAATGCTGAATTTGGTTTAGAAAGACCCTTCATTTATTTTTTTCTCTATTTATTTTTGTGTTTTATCTCTATTATACTTCTTTAATGAATTTTAAATTGTAGAAAGTCTGTAATTTCATTTCGGCTCAAATTTGTCATTTGTGACTTTATTGGTTCCTTAAAAGAAATTTATTTAGACATTAAAATACGCCACTCATTTGGTGTTTCTTATCAAATTTTTAAAGATTAATATGTAATTGTTGGATTTCATTACTTACTACACGTATATTTTTATACAATTTATCGTTCTAACAGATCTATAAAAAATATATGAGGCACACGTGCAACACACGTATTAAGGAACTAATATATATATATATATGTGTGTGTGTGTGTGTGTGTGATTTTATGAGTTTTAAGTTTTATACATTATCAGTGTTTTTTTATATTCATGTTTAGGAGTAAAAATTAAACTGATGTATTGATATAAAAGTTTTAGAGATTGAATTTTGGTCATCTTATATGTCATGTCCTTACCATTAGCTTTGAGTCTTTCTTTAGCTTGAAGTTATTTGAAACTTTAATTTTTTATGTCTTAAATTTGCTGAAGTTGGTAAAAAAAGGTGGATAAATAAAAAGAACATGTATTTATATATAATATTTTGGTGATTTATGCTAATTAATATTTTTCTAATTATAGAATTATAAGTGGATAAATGAAACTACTATAACCGTTGAAACCCGTAGTCAAAATAACAAAGTGGAATACACATCAAGAACATCATTTATGAAAGAGTATCATATAATATATGAATATATTATATGTTGCTCAAAATATAATTCATTATACATAAGGAAAAATTACTTGGATGGGTACCTTTTAATAAATAATTACTGATTTTAGCAATACTTTTTATTTATTACCATTCATAGCAATACATAACAATACTATGTTAAATCTGCAATATGTATTAAAAGTGAATTATGTATGCAACATATATGTATTATAACTATTTTTAAATATATTATGCTTGTTTGGTAAGAAATTGACACATTGTATTATAAGTGTATTAAAATGTGTGATAAATGTATTATCCATCAATAAAACTTGTATTATATGTGAATAATAAATTGTTCTTTGTAATACACATCAAGAACATCATTTATGAAAGAGTATCATATAATATATGAATATATTATATGTTGCTCAAAATATAATTCATTATACATAAGGAAAAATTACTTGGATGGGTACCTTTTAATAAATAATTACTGATTTTAGCGATACTTTTTATTTATTACCATTCATAGCAATACATAACAATACTATGTTAAATCTGCAATATGTATTAAAAGTGAATTATGTATGCAACATATATGTATTATAACTATTTTTTAAATATATTATGCTTGTTTGGTAAGAAATTGACACATTGTATTATAAGTGTATTAAGATGTGTGATAAATGTATTATCCATCAATAAAACTTATATTATATGTGAATAATAAATTGTTCTTTGTAATATGTATTATAACTGTATTATAAATGTATTAAAAGTGATTAAGTGAAAATATGAAAAATGATATATTAAAAGTGATTAGTTGACACTTGGCTACAAATTTAGGTTTTAGTTAACATCATCAAAAAATTCTTTGGAATTTCATTTCTTTTAAGATATAAATAGAAAACAATATTATTAATAGTCAAAGAGAAATAAATATTATGGTTTATCTTTTTCTCTATTCTTGTTGAGAGAATTATTTACTCGAAAAGGTATTTCATAGAAAATATTGAGTTGATAAAGTCTTAATCTTTTTTATTTGAATGACTTCTATGTTGAACAATAGATGATTAAATATTATTTGAAACTGCAAAATTGAAAAACTAAATTTAGCTAGGTAGGTAAAATGTAGGGAAACTTACATAAATATACTATATTAAAAAATATTTACCATTTATAAAAATAACATTTTTTTATCACTTAATCACTTTTAATACATTTATAATACAGTTATAATACATATTACAAAGAACAATTTATAATATACTAAATTTTTGCAAACATATATGCTATTTTTTTCATTCATTTTTACTTATTTACTATACTAAAAATAGATATCCACTTTTACTTGATCTGAAAAACTAAGAAATAATTGGTCATTTTATATATATTTCATCCTTATTATTAAATATTTTCTTTTATTAAAATGTTAAATTTATTATATTAAAAGGTAATATAATAACTTATATTTTTTTAATATAGTATATTTATGTAAGTTTCCCTACATTTTACCTACCTAGCTAAATTTAGTTTTTCAATTTTGCAGTTTCAAATAATATTTAATCATCTATTGTTCAACATAGAAGTCATTCAAATAAGCTGACTATTCATCTATTTCAATTTGTACTTTTTCACTTTATTCTATTACTCATTACAATATGTTTTTTATATGATTTATATTGTATGTACTAGTTGCATGAGACACACGTGCAACACACATGTCGAGAAATTAGTATATGTAAATAAAAAAGTATTTCGTTATTTTTCATTTGTTTTAGATTCATTTTAGCATTATTACTTTGCAATTAGTGAAATAAATAAGAAGTCAATTTTTCTTGGGATTCTAGGTAACCTCATAAAAATTCTGGATAACCTCATAATAAATTCTTGGTATCCCCGTGCAATGATTTAACAAGGCAAACAAAGTGCATTTGATTCTTTTAGACATAGAATCATGGCTTCCAACGACAATGAAGAATTTGGAAGCAGCAACAATTTGCGAATTTCATTGTTGAAGAAACAAGAAATGGGAGTGACGGAAATCCTAGATCGAATTAGTAAGTTGTCAGACTCACTTCTCGTTCAAATTCTCTCTGTTCTGCTGACACAGGAGGCATTCACAACCTCTATTCTCTCAAAGAGGTAGCGCTATGTTTGACCTTATGTTGATAGCTTCAATTTCACTCGTAAGAATTATCTGAAAACAAAAGACTTTGTATCCTTTGTAGAATATGTATTAGCTCGTTTCCTTTCTTCCAAAATAAAAATATTAGAGATTGACTGCAGTTATCTGTATCCATACAAATAACATGTTAGCCGATAATAGTTTTGCTGTTGAAAAAAATGTGGAAGATTTTGTATACCGCCAAGTTCCAATAGCAACGGTTGCACATTGCCTGAATCTTATCTTGTACTTTTTTATATTATTTTTTTCGTTATTCATTACATATTTTAATATAACTTACATCGTATGTACTATTTACTAGAGGCACACGTGTCCATAAACTAGAATAAATATAAAGCGACACTTAATAAATAGAGCAACTTCTCTCTTGTCACTGTAAAGCGACACTTTAATACTTCATTTGTTGCGTTTTCAATCTCTGCTTGGGCTACCTATACCATGAATTTTTATCATAGGAACAACCATTTGAATGATTTCCCAAATGGAAAGTACCTCTAATATTCATTGATTTCGATATTTTCTCGTTTCTATCAGAACTTTCCTCTGTAAAATCATTTTATTCCTTTGTCCCCTCCGATGATTAGGGCCATGAATGTTATGGTATGCAACCTTTGTCCATATGACATTAAAGAATTATGATGCATGGTTACCTTTTTGGCATTTCTTGGAAGGAAGAGATTTGACTGTTTGTTAATCTCAAAGTGATTTGTAGCCAATTATCATTGAGGCTCACAATGCAGTTGAATGCTTTTACCTGAACTTTGCAGGGTAGTGGATCAGGAGTATAGGCAAGCTGATTTATGTGTGCAAAGCAGAAAAAAAATGAACACAAGAATGTAACACAAAATTTCAGAGTCAGTATGTCAAGGACTAACAAATTATAGAAGTTGTAACAAAAAAATCAGCAAAGTATTCTTCAGTTGCAGATTCATCACTTTTGATGCCGTATCCGTGTCGAATTCTCTAAAAAAATACACTACTTTTGGAGAATCCCATACCCCTTTGACATTTATGAAGAGTCTGAGCAATTAGCTGACCAATATTGTTTGAAACTAACCCAAAATTCAATATGTTGGTATCATTCCTCACTATTAATGAACAGTGAATTACATTTTGTTCAACCAATGTGAATCCATATGTGAGAATTATGCATGTCTTATGAAAATGATGTTTATGATGATAGGGTGCTTCTAAATGAAAGTATCAATGTTGTTGTGAAAAGTTTTCTCACATACGAATATGATCATGATTGTGAAAGATATTTCTCATATATGGATTCACATTGGTGACAGGTTTTGTCATCCATGTTCAATTGTGTTTAAGGAGCTATTCTATGTTTTGATCTAAAAAGTGTGGATTGGTATTGATCATTGCCTTTCCTATGTTATATTGATATTTGACTTTTATCTATTCCGTTGGGATTTGGACTTAGCACCGAGATGGCTTTAAGGTGGAGGCTCAAATAGGGTAGTCTCTAGTAGCAACCTCTAGTTCCAAAACTACGTGCCCCCGTATGATTGTCTTAATTCACTTAGCTAGTGAATTCACTTTAGCAAAAGATGATATGTACGGATTTTACCTTGAAAAGTAGAATCCCCTTCTTTCGGTATGAGGGATATATCAAATTCCATGATATAGCTATCATGGTTTTATTGTCGGTTAAAGCTAATATCCCTCAAAATGACTATGTTTCTTCAAAGCTTTTCTTATGTCTCTTATTTTAAATGCATTGACTATATCTCATGATTTATATGTCATTGCTTCTCTAAGCTTATAAATGTTCAATTATTGGTCATGCATTACATGTTCAAGCTATTTACGTCACCATGCCTATTTTATGCATATTGCCACATACTTAGTACATTCCAAGTACTAATGCATACTTGTGCCTACATTGTTTCATTAATGTAGGGTCCGACACTTCTACCTCTCACTCTCGTGGCTAGTTGATTTCTTTCAAATTTCAAGAGTTTGGTGAGTCCTCATGTTCCGAGGACCAAGATACATTTACTTGTTCATGTCTTTCATTAGTTTTCGGATGATGTACGTGGTGCATGAGTTACGTCCCAACCACTTCTTTTAATGTTAGATGACTTATTGAGACTTATGTTAGACTTCCACTTTGCCAAAACTCTTTTATGATATAAGACTACGATTTTGAATTCTTTATTCTATTATCTTGTATGATGTATGCTAAGTGGCTTGTGTAGGACCTCTCGGGGGCCTATACATCATTTTACGCCTAGGGTATAGTTTGGATCGTGACATTAAGGGCGATGACTTTCTCATCTATATCTAATCAAAGAAAAAAAAGATTTATCTTCTACTCTCACTTTAGCTCTTCTTGGACTTCTGCAAAGCTTTAGGCTTCCTACTCAAGTTTAACATAAAGTTTCAATATCAATTGACAGTTTAGTTCTTTCATGAAGAATGAGTTCAGCCGAACTCCAGAAATAATACCTAAGAAATGTAGTACTTAGATTTCCTATTTTATCATTCTCTACATCGTAAAGAATAAGTCAAGTTACACCATAGCCAATCATGTATATGACACCACAACCAATCATGTATATGACAACTGTGTGTTTGTTATAGAGTTAGAAAGTTCTTTTTATTCATTTGTAATTGTATATGTACATCATTCTGGGGAGAATCAATAGACATGCAGAAAATTTTCCAATCCTTTTCTTATATTTTCCTACAAATCTATCTCACTTTATTGAGTTTCATACTTAAACTGTTGAGAATGTGAGTTTTCTACCCAATAATTAGCAAAACACACCTAGAAGTTGAATAGACTAAAGTTTTTTTCTGAAAATGCATCTAGGTGCGCTTGTCCAACGACTCTATTTGCTGACACATTAATTTTTTAAATATATTTTTAATTAATTTCTTTAAAACCCTAAACTCTCTCCTTTCAAGGTGGAGATATTGACGCCACGCCAGAGACGAGATCACGGCTAAGAAGATGGAGAATAAGATGGTGGATGTTACGATTGAAGTAAATTAATTTATACGATGGTAGTTTTAGCCTTTAACCTAATATTAATTCATTTAGATTTGTCATTGTGAAATTATTTTTTCATGTGAAGTGTGATGTGGGAGAATTTTTAAACAAAAAAGAGGGTGCACATACATCATCAGAAATTAGTCAAGGTGTGCTTCCCTAACCATTGGGTGATAGTTCATGTAGGAAACTCACATTCTCAATAGTTTAAGAATGAAACTAAAAAAACTAGGATAATTTAGATGTGTTTTTAACCTTTAACTCTTAAAATAAAGGTGTGAAGAAATATATTGCTATAGTACATTTATTCATTTTCTCTGTCTATCTCCTTCTTGTTAATTTAGTACTTTGTTTAATTTTATAAATTTGCGAGAGGATGTGTAAATACTTAATATTTAGAGAATAAATCTTTCTGTTAAAAAATTTGGATGAACGTTTTCTATTATCTTGATGAGTAATTTTATAAATTTATCAACAAACTCAAAATTTTATTGCAGTAACACAAATAATTTAATTTAAGGTGAAGAAAATTAATATTTTCAAGCAAATAAAATAGTAATAACTTTTATGATTTTCATTCACAAATATTTTTCGCGCACATTGCACATGTGTATACTATATATATAGAGCTGTCAAAAAGGGTCGGCCCAGTCCCGCCCTGCCCAAGCCTCGCGGGCCAAGAAATTTGAAGGGCTAGGGCGGGCCAACCCTTCATTAGGAAGAGCCTGAAAATGCTCAACCCAACCCAATCCTAGAAGGGCCGAGGGCTGGGGCGGACTAGCCCTTCTTTCTTTTTTTTTTATATATTTTTTCTTTTCAAACTTATAATTCTATAACATCAAGAAAATGAGAAGATTTTCAAATCAAATATGAAAAACAATGGTGTTGTTTCAATAACACTTGCAAAAAAATATAGTGTAATTAACATGTATCTTGCATACCAGATACGCGAACGAGATAAGAGTGACAAGCAAGATGGGAGGGAGGCGAGGGCGTGAGATTTGTCTATGTATCCTAAATACATGCGAATCTACTTGGATAGAGTGTATCTAGAACAAATTAACCTAGTTTTGAGTCCATACATTTCGAGATACATGTATTTGGACGTACCAAAATCTGGTAAGATTCATAATATTACAACATAACGTGTATTTAAGTAATTAGATTATATACTAGTGAAATTATTGTATGTTACCCTTAAATAAAATGTTTTGGCCCATGGACCGACCCCGATCAAGCCTCAAGGGCTAAGGGCTTACATGAGTTGGGCTTATAAGCCCTAGTTTTAAATGGGCTTGAAAAATCATGTCCCAACCCTACCCCAATAACGGGTTGGATTGGGCCGGCCCCATAGGCTAAGCCCGTTTTGACGACTCTCTCTATATATATACTAGTAAAATTACCCGCGCTTCGCGCGGAAATTTAATATCACAGAATTTATAAAATAATACTTAAAACCTATCAGTCATTAAAACTAAAACACTATATTATCTTAAACACAAGATTACACAGTAACAAACATTAATAATGTAAAGGAAAATGATAATTATAATATCTGATCATTTATCCTTCAATCAATCATCTTTAGTTTGATTTTATAATTTATCCTTTTGCCTCCGGGAAGTCTTACTATTTGATATTTTTGGGAAATTAGATGAACATCAACATGAGATATTAAATTTTCTAACAAATAAATAATTTTTATATGTACTAACAAATACTTATAAAATTAACTTTGCAGAACATAAACAACAAAGTTTAACACATGTACTCAAAAAGACCAATTAATATCATAAGCATAAATTAATGAATGTTAAAAAAATATACCACAATCTATACCAATAGAATGAATCAGAAAGGAAAAAATTGAGCCCAGTGAATGCACAGTGTCCCCTTAAGGAAATTATCCCCCTCTAGTACCTGAAGTTTAAAGGAATAGATCCTCTCAGGATGGAACGATTCTATTCACAAGTGTATTGATACAAAAAATGGTGTCAGTGAGCAACTCAACGAGAGCAAAGTACACGAATATTTAATTGTGCAGAAGAAGAAGTAGTTCAAAATTTTCGTTGTTTTAAAATGAGAGGAAATCCCTCTATTTATAGACAACAAAGGGTAGTGTGAAAAAAATGCTTATTGTGCCTTATCGGAAATGTCACAACTCTTTGAAAAAGTTACAACCCTTCGGAAAGGTCACAACCTTTCATAAAAGTCACAATTTTTCATAACAAAGTCGCAAGTCTTCATAAAAGTCACATCTTTTTATGAAAGGGGAAGATTATTTTTGGAATAAATAAATTTTAAAAGAAATTCTACCTTGTGGTGGTGCCACGTAAGCGAGCCTAAAGTTCTCTTTTATATAAATATATATATTTGTAAACCTATCAATATGTAAGGCCAAAATAGTAATTGTCCTTATCATTTTGTTAAAAGCTCTAACAATCGTTTTTCTTTACCATCTCAAAGCCAAAAAAAAAAAACAAAAAAAAAACGCAGCAACCATTCCTAGAACATATCAACTGATCTCTTCATCTCCTCATCCGGGTATGGCAGGTTCCTTTCTATTTCTTCTTCATTTCTACAGCAATCTTTCTTTTGTCAATTAATTTATTTTTGATTTTTGCGATTCGGTAATTTTTTTTTTTAACACTTCCTCCCATTCTCATAAAAATAAATAGAGTGAAATTTTTCGTCATGCTTTCTCTCTACATCAGTTTTCCTCTAATCTTAAGGAATTCATGGTTGAATGTGCGAGCTATTTGTGTTGTGGAGGTTCTAAAGCAATCTTTCTTTAATTAATGAACTTTCGTACCATTTTGTTCATGGTTCAATGTGCAAGCTATTTGTGTTGTTTACTATTGATTTTCTGTGTGCATATCAATAATTTTCTGAATTTAGATACTTAGGTACAAGCCCATAAGAAGTATTGCAAATTCTATGTCAGTGTCCCTTTTAGTTTTATGTTAATTGGATGTCTCCTCTCTTTTTTTTTCCATCTAACAAAGTGCACAATACTTTGTTTCATCTATCCTAACTCAGTTTAAGAATTGATGCACCTAAAATTATGTGAAAGTATGCTTGAAGCAATTAAAAAATCAATATATTTGAAGAATTTTAGCGCAACTAATATGTTTGATGAAATTCCCCAGTTGAAAGGTTCCAGCAAGTCTGTTAAATGGCGTATTGTTATACAAGTACCACACTGTTTTGCTATTTTATATGAATATGTAGAGACAGATAGAGGTATACACTGTAGAGGGAAGACAGAATCCTTACTAATGAGGAGTCTGCCAAAAAATCTAAATTGATGTTGAAATATGAAGAGTTGATAAAAAAGGAGGAGATCTCCTGGAGACAAAAATCAAGGGCTCTATGGCTGAAGGAAGGTGATAAGAATACTAAATTCTTTCACAAGATAGCAAATGCACATAGGAGATACAACTACATTGATCAGCTCATGATACAGGGAGAATTGAAGCAAGAGCCAAGCTGAATCAAAGGGGAAATTGTTGAATATTATAAAATGTTGTATAAGGAATCATCTCAGTGGAGACCTGAGTACATAAATGTGCAATGTCCTTTCCTAAGAGAAGAATATAATCAGGCTCTGCAAAGCAATTTTGAGGAAAGTGAAGTGCTTAGATGTTTTAAGTTGTGTGCAGTTGACAAAGCAGCAGGTCCAGGTGGTTTTACTATGGTTTTTTTTATTAAATGTTGGGATGTGGTAAAGCAAGACATATGGACACCTTTCAAAACTTCTATGAACATGAAGTTTTTGAGAAGAGTTTTAATGCAACTTTTATAGCTCTTATACCCAAAAAGAAAGGTGCCAAGGAGTTGAGGGACTTCAGGCCAATTAGTCTAATTGGTAGCAGCTACAAACTTATCTCCAAAGTTTTGACTGAATGGCTGAAAAGGGTGGTGGACAAGTTGGTAGACTCACAACAAATGACTTTTGTTAAAGGGAGACAAATAATGGATGCAGTTTTGATTGCAAATGAAGCAGTTGACTCTAGAAATAACCAAAAGAAGCCAGGTGTCCTATGTAAGTTGGATATAGAGAAAGCTTATGACCATGTTAACTAGAAATACTTAGTGAGGATGTTGAATCTGATGGGTTTTGGGCAGAAATGGTTGAAGTGGATAAAGTTTTGCATATCAACTGTTAGATTCTCAATACTCATCAATGGTAACCCTGCAGGTTTCTTTCAAACCCAAAGAGGTCTCAGGCAAGGTGCTCCCTAGTCACCTTTTTTGTTTGTGATCACTATGGAGGGTTTAAACAACATGATAAAAACTGCTAACTTGAGAGGGTGGTTATGGGGTTTTGATGTGGCCAGAGAAGGTGTTGAGAGACTAGAAGTGACACACTTGCAATATGCAGATGATACCCTGATTTTCTATGATACTAAAAAGGATCAATTGAAGTATCTAAAAGTGCTTCTGGTCTTATTTGAAGGTATATCTGGTTTGCATATCAATTGGAGGAAGAGTGTAATGTATCCTATAAATGAAGTAAACAACATGAGTTGTTTAATATCAATTCTAGGTGGTGAAATAGGAGTTCTGCCTACTATATACTTGGAAATGCCTTTGGGGGCCAAATCCAAGTCCATAGACATATGGAATAGCGTGGTTGAGAAGTGTGAGAAGAAATTGGCCAAGTGGAAGTCTCAGTACTTACCGAAGGTAGACTGATCCTTATTAACTCAGTACTTAATGCTTTGCCAACCTATATAATGTCTCTGTTTCTTATCCCAGCTAGGGTCACTAAAAGGTTGGATCGTATCCGGAGGAATTTTTTGTGGCAAGGCAACAAAGAAAAGAAAAGCTTCCATTTGGTTAAATGGGAGGAAGTCATGACAAGCAAGAGAAATGGAGGTCCAGGAATAAAGAATCTGAAATTGCAAAGCATGGCTCTTAGTATGAAGTGGTTGTGGAAGTATGCAAACAACAATCAGATGCTATGGAGGAAAGTAATTGGATCTAAATATGAAGAAGAGGACAACTAGATAGCTAAAGAAGTAACCACTCCTTAAGGGGTTAGCCTTTGGAGGTCCATCAGAATCTTGTGGAATGAAGTTAAAAGTAAGTTGAAGGCAAAAGTAATGGATGGGAGTAAAACCAGATTTTGGAAGGATATTTGGCATGAGAAAGGCAACATGGAAGATCTCTTTCCAGTCATCTACAACCTAATCATGTTTCAACAGTGCACTATAGCAGATCTATGGTCACCACAAGGATGTAATTTCACTTTCAGTAGAAACCTTAATGATTGGGAAATAGTGAGCTGAATTTTTAAACACTGTGGACACTTTCGCTGGACTACAGACAGCCACATGAGAGGATAAATTGTGGTGGACAGGAGATGACAAGGGAGTGTTAAAAGTCAACAAAGCCTACAAGTTGATAGATCAGACAGATCAACAGTGCTCAAGTTGGCCTTGGAAGCAAATATAGAAGTGTAAAATCCCTCACAAAGTTTCCTTTATTGTCTGGTCAATGGCTAAGGAAGTAGTCCTTACACAGGACAGTGTTATGAAGAGGGGGATAACCTTGTGTTTCAGGTGTTTCCTATGTGGTGAAACATTTGAGACTGTTAACCATCTATTTTTACATTGCAAGTACACCCATCATCTATGGAGAATATTCCTAAGTCTCAGAGGCATTTCTTGGACTATGCCTAGGAAGGTGGTTGAGGCATTACTATGCTGGGAGGAAGAAGGTGTACATGCTAAGGACAAAGGTAGATGAAGAGTTATTCCGGGGGCAATCTGGTGGGCTCTTTGGAAAGAAAGGAATTCAAGATGTTTTGAGAGCATAGAGAACAATGTGCAGAAAGTTAAACTAAACAGCATTTTACTTATAGTCTTTTGGTGTAATCATTATACTCTAATGACACTGTGACTATTATTGATGTGCTAGACTCAATTTAGACATAGAGAAGTGAAATCAGGAGTACACTTGTATATAAGATTACAATACAACCCATGGACTGTTTTGTGATATAATACAAAGTTACCAAGTTCAAAAAAAAGATAGAGGTGTACACTGCTATAATCTATACATATTTAATAAGTGAGAAACTTATTCTTGGTGATCTTCTCTCGAGGAGGAAAAATCATAATTAATACCCTATGTTTCTATTAGTATAAAGCGAAGCTTTAGTACTACTTTTTGTAAGAAGAAATTCCTTCTTAGTCTTTGCAGTAGAAAATTAGTTACATGATTCTCTACTTTTATTCTTAGTTTGATAAATCATGTGCTTTTATATCTCTTCTTGCGCATTGGATTTTTTTGTGTGTGAAAGAAGTAACTCATCTTCAAATTACTAGATTTTTCTTTCCAATGTAGCTATTTTCTTCTATTCCATATTGACCTTACAAAACAATACATTTCCCTCACTGTAAAATTTATAGGTATACTTGTCTTTTTAAAGATTAGGACGTTCTTGCTTTCCCCCTTATCATTGAAGTTGAATTTTTTCTCTACTTGCACAATGTAGTTTTCAACGAAGGAGACTCAATTGAATTCATTTTCTATAATTTAGGTTTGCCCTGTTAGAGCAACAAAATTAGGTGCCTATGAGAATCTTACAATATGAAACATATAATGTATTTCTATCTTTACAGAAAGATGTGATTTTATTATTACATATGTTAATTTTTATTCTTATTTCGAGGCTAAGTTATGTTTCAAATTGAATCCTTGTACGTCTATAGGTTACCCTATCATGGGAGGAAAAGTGAAATTTTATTCTTCCTTGAAGATTTTCGTCATAAGTATTTGAGATTTTGAATGTATACAATTATCGAAACAAACTTACATTAATTTCAGAATCTAGTTTCAAACTCTCAAGTCCATGTAATATTATGGTTAAGGTTATCTAGTACAAAAGACACCTTTAGGGGTTGTTTGGTAGCTAGCTAGTGTTATACAAGTATTAGTAATACATGGATTAGTTATGAGGAAATTTATGTATTATTTTATGCAGAGATTAGTTATGCAATGTTTAGCTATTCATGTATTAGTTGTTCCATCTTCTATCTTGCATAGAATTATACATAGATTACCTCATAACTTGTACATTTATTAGTTATGCAAGTTTCTAAATTGCAAACCAAACATTGTATTAATTTTATACATAATCCTAAACAACTACCAAACATGGTATTACTTATGCATGATCTAATACATGTATAATAGGTCCATACTAGGTGATTCCTAATTGTCCATAGGTGCTAAGGTCCAATCATAAGTGTGGAAAGTTTTCGGTGTTGCTTATGTTCTACACTAATGTTTACGGGGATGGAATAGACCTAATAACAATCAAAACAGTCTTACATGGAAAAGATTCCAAGATTTAAGATTGAAACAGCTATACATGATATTCTTATTGTTTTCCCACAAAATTTTGATAGTTTGATATTAGATAATTTGTCTATCTAGCTTAGTGATATTCTCTCCATAAGCTGCAGAAAAATCAGGCTTCATTCTTTTGTCGATCTCTTTCCAGTTTTGTGTCTATATGATAGATGTGATCATATTCTTGAACTAATTTATTTTTTTTGTTGATGAGTTACATAGTGGAAAATGTTACATAATTCTTGAACATGTAATGCAAATATTAGCTAATGTGATATATGGATAGATGTACAAAGTTACTGCATATTAAGATTATTTTTTATATGTTCACTTTCAAAGCTTCCTATGTTCCTTTAGTATTAACTTTCACGTCCTTCTATGTTCACTCTAGTGTTAACCTTCACGGGTTCCTTTTTAACATATATATATATCAAGAAAAATGGAATTAGATGAATTCCACATTTAATTTAATTTCTGTTATATAGAAAGGTGAATGAAGATTTCAAGTTTGTCATGAGCACTTATTGATGATAAAATGCACATCAAGGGCATTTATACTTTTAGCCTATGTAAATATACACATCTCCTAAACTAAACTGCCTTGTAGGCCTATCTTACCTATCCTATCGACCAACCTTATTTTCTCATCTTAGAGCATCTGCGTAGTAAACCACCTATCACTTCATGAATCTTTTTGTCACAATTTTTACACGATAATTGCTTTCATTCGAGTTTTCTTTCTTCCTATTCATGATTTTCTGATATTAGTTCTTTTATAGATGTGAATCGTTGCGTTCAGTTTATTTGATAATTTTTAAATTTGATTTTCTTTCATTCCTTTCATAATTTTTCATCTCACGAGAAGTTGGAAATACATCTATAGATGATCGACTTTGAATACTTCTTTGTGATGAAGCTTTAATTTTAAGCATGGGGACAGTTGCGTATTCTTCTAAAACATTCTTGTTCTCTTAACTTTCCTTAATCTTTTGTTATTTTATTATTATTTTGATTTTTTTGTGGTGGTTCTTAATTCTTTGATTTTAGTTGTAGCTTGTGCGATAGTATTGGTGGATATGATCTTTCGTTTTCTTACTTCCTTACTTCGGCTTATCGACAATCCGAGATAAATGAGGTAAAATTCTTACTACACTAATTTTAATGACTTTATACAAAGACAACAATTATATACATCTGTCATAATATGTGGCTTGGGTTTGATTATACTTCGTTCCATTCCTTACTAGTTTCATAGGTATTACTGCAATAGGTCATGTGCATGTTGCAATTCAAAAGGAGTGCAGATTCTCGAAATGAAGTGCATATATCTAAAGATTGAGGATTTGCATGGATATGCTTATTTTGTTTGGAGTCACTGGCCTTTTGCGAGTCTTGCCTCATGTGGAGACACTCAACATAATCTTTGCTACTGTTAATGGTAACTTCCTCTATTCTTTTTACATCTGTTAATTTTACGAAGTTTTAACACATTCACACCGAGAAAAATTCCCAAATAGTTCCTTATCTTTGCGAGTTTACTTAAAATGGTCCCTTATATAGAACATAGAGCAATAGTCCTTAAAGTCTACAGGAATGGAGTACTTTTAATTTTCAGTAACAAAAACTGTTTAGAGTAACAGTAGTTGGTTGCAACTGAATAGATGATCGAACGGATCCCATGTCCTTGAAGAACATACCCCTTCTATTCCCTGTTTATTTAGTTACAAAATGTATACATACTGCATCCTTTGTAATGTACATAGGCATAATTAGGTAGCAGATTTGTAGGAATTCCTCTTTATTTTCTTTCCTAAGTTAGCACCTAATGTATTGTATTTATATCTTGCTTACGTGTTGGAATAAGTATAATACATTGACTTCCATTTGATTACATGGTATCAGAGCCTATAGACTCTTTGATCTTGTTTTGGCTCTATTTCCAAAAGGAAGCTTGATCTTGTTTTGTTGTCTTGTAGGAAGAGGCTTGGATTTCAAATCAATCACTTTAAATTGGTTATTTGTGTCACCACCACCATAGGAGTCAGATCATCCTTTCTGACCAGACAAGCTTTCTTCGACTACTGGTGTGAAGCGAGTGGCCTTTACGAGCCACCTAATTCTCTCGCCTGTCCGTCACGCATCGATGCATTCTCTGGCAGACTCATTTGGGGATGGATTTCCAGTATCAGATTGTCAGTTCCGACATACCCCAAATTTTATCCGGTGTTAAAACACTACTTTGAGAGATTTTCTTCACTTCCAGGTTCATTTTATTTTTCCTGTAGTTTCCGCATTCAAATCTGTTTTCTATTTGGTGCTTCTACTACTACTGACTTCTGTTCAATATCCAATTTATATTGTTTTGTGGATGCTTGTTCTTCATTGCTGGTTCCTTTGTTCTCCCTCGTAGCTTCTTCTTTCATATTTGACTCTCAGTTACAATTATTTTGTTGGGTGAGTTGGCTGTCAACTTTCTGATTGGATTATAATATTATTAGGAACCTTCTGATTGACTATTCTTAAGTTCTTTATTGTGACCTTAAAGAACTGCATTTCGAGTATTTGGTTGTGTTTGCTTGCTTCTCCTATATTGATGTTTTGGGGATTTGAATTATACCTGTAAGCAATTAGAAAGGAGGAAGTATGACAACAAATCAGAAGGGCAAGACAATTTTGGTTTCGGCAGATGAGTTTGCAGATTTCTCTCAGTATCGAGAATTCCTTAAAGAATTCACTTCAGTTACTACCCTTGTTGATGTAAAACTGTGGAATCTGGGACCGTCAAAGCAGCCTCCTCTACCCTATCATTTGTATTAAAGTAACTGAAGTTTGACTTCAATTTGATTTATGTATTTTAAAATAATTTATCCTATCGAAATTGGGGTGTCTAAGTTTACCAGAATGCTCCCAGGCACTAGTATCGAGGTAATGTACTAAAGGTTACTTTTTGAATCAGAGTCTGGATTCCGGTGGTCCTTCTGATCACCGGAAATTTTATTCTCCTTTATTCCGTCAACTTTTGTTCATATGGATAGTCACATTTATTTTCCGGTTGGTTTTAAGTCTTATAACATCGTTAGATTCTTGGTTTGAGTGGACTGAGAGAGGTAGGAATTTCTTTAGAAGGATATCTCTGAATAGGAAGACCCTGGAATGGATTGTCAGATTCTTTGAGAGGCATCTAAGTTCAGAGGAAATGGTGTTAGAAGGTGGGAAAAAAGAGAGTTTCTCTGAAACTTTTTGTGCAAGGAACTTAAATAACTTTGGCTGTTATATCAGCATTATCAATATTTGGGGAAGGAGGAGGGCTGTTCTAATTATTCCAGAAATTACTTTCAATGCTGGATGGAATTTAATAGCCAACAAGATCGGTAGGTTCATTAACTATTCTAGCGACCAATTGTAGATGAGCTGATTATCAGGGCAACGATTATGGTCGAACTGGAGGATTTGGCCAAAAATGAAGAGGCAAGCTGAAGACAGTAGTCTAGAGTTTTGTGGCTTCAACAGGGGGTAAAAACACTAAATTTTTCCAGAGAATTGCCACTTCTCATAAGAGGTACAATACCATAGACAGATTGAAAGTCGAGTATGAAGTTGTGGTACAAATGCCTGAGATTAAAAGAGCTATGGTGGATTTCTATATGAGACTATACTTGGAAACAGGATCTTGGAGGCCCTCTTTTGAATTTCCAGATTGTCCCAAAGTCAATGATGAAGAAAGTGAATGGTTGCAGAGACCCTTTTCAGTGGCAGAGGTCTTCCAAATTATTAGTATGTGTGTGGTGGACAAGGCACCTGGCCCGGATGGCTTCATAATGGGTTTCTTTAAAGAGTGTTGGGGTTTCTTAGAGAAGATATAATTTCAACTTTTCAAAATTTCCATCAGAATGAGATTTTTGAGAAGTCCTTCAATGCTACTGTCACGACCCCGACCGTCGTGAGTGACACCCACACTAAACCACCTGGTGGGAGAACCAACTACTAACTCGAAACTATTTAAACAAAACTAAGTTTATCATATAAAAGTAAGAAAACAGTTAAGAAAACTAAAGGATTGAGTCCCATAAACTCAACCCAATAGTCCAAATCATTTATGCGGAAATAAATCCCTAAGAACTGAAAGTCATCATAACCAAAACTCTAAACAGTCAAATGGGGATGCAACCCCGAAACTAATCATAAAGCTAAAGACTAATGTATGTGTTCGAAAAGATGGACAAGAGAAACAGAAGAACCCATGGTAGCTCGAAAGATGTAGCTCACCCTTGGATTTGGAATAAGGCGTCTCTCAACTAAGGTCTCGGATCAGCCGCTGGAAGATGCTTTGTACTCAACAAAGAAACGAACAAGTGCAACATCAGTACACAAACCACAGTGTACTGGTAGGATCACACGACCCGTCCAAGATATGAATGTAAACAGTTCACCACAAAGCAGTAACACATAACAATGCACATAATAACAATTATCAACCACAAAGACTCTCAGTCACATGTCATGAAAAAACAATACCTGGATCAACCAATGCATGAAACATGTCCCACATGATCACAAATGCAAATGTCTGGTCCTCTCATGGAACCAAATCACATACCTGGTCCTCTCACGGAACCCAAACCCAAACTGTTAGTGTACCAGTGTGGTACCCTAGCCATCCATAGTTAGTGTACTGGCGTGGTAACCGAGCCATTCATAGTTAGTGTACCGGCGTGGTACCCGAGCCAACCAACAATCACAAACAGTCGTGCACAATCACATAGCACGATGAGCAATACCCCTTGAAAACCACAAGTCACAATAACAAGTCCATTGCATGAGAGTACCTACATGATGTCATTTCATATGCCTCCCTACCATGCATTGCACCAATGATACTACAAAGAAATAGACATTCATGCATACATAAACCAGAAACATACAACCATCACCTACCTCAAATCAAGCCTCTTGGAAATTCTAATTAACCCATGTTTTCCCCATGCGAAGTGTCTTGGCTTGTTCTTGGTCTAAAACAAACAAAACAACAATTAATCTCTAATGGCCTATTAATTTACCTATATTATTAACAAATCCTAACCGCGGCCAAAATATGATCATCCTCCCCAACTTAGGGCTCTTTCCCACTATGGAATCATGTCAAAACCTCTCCCAAGGGAAATGACCTAGATTCTAAGGCTTAAGAATTAATGTATAAGGTTGGGGAGTCGAATTCTTACCTTTACCGATGAATTCCGTGGGAAAACAGGTGCAAACTGCCCAAAATCGTCCCTCCCAAGTTCAAGAACACAGTTCAGAAATTAGGGGTTTTGGGGCTGTTTCTGCATTAAAACCCAATTCAGCTTGCTGTAGCTGTCCAGCCCACTAAAGTGGCCTAGCCTGCTATAGCGGAAGCTTACCCCGCTATAGCGGTTTCGATCTTGTCATGACCCGAGGTACACCATAGATGTGGCATGGCATATAAGACCCTGAGATGCCCTACACAAGCAACTTGACATACATACAACACAACATAATAGACAAAAGTAAGAAAATCTCATATCAATAGAAGAGTTTGACAAACAAGCAGAAGTCTAAACGTAGTCTTGACAAGCCATTCTAATACATCAAGAAGTGGTCAGGATGTAACCCGTACACCACGTTCAATGTCTGAAAACTAGAACATAAGAAAGTAAGGTTAAAGTGACAAGGTCCTCGGAACATGAGGACTCACCAACTCTTCCAACTACAAAGTAATCCACTAGCCACGAGCGGGAGGAGGAAGATCGTCGAACCCTACATTAGTAAAATAATGTAGGCACAGGTATGCATTAGTACATGGAATGTACTAAGTGTGAGGGATGTGCATAAAAATATGAAACATGATCATAAGGGGACATAAAGGAAAACATGATATGCACGGCCAAGCTAAAACATGGTAAAACCTTTAAAGAAGAATTATGAACATGGTCAATCCATCTTAAAATCATAAGGAAAGCTTCATAAAACCTTTGAAAGTGACTTAGTTCATTTTCTGGATATTTACTATTAACCGACATAGACCATGTGGGCTATAACATGGAATCTTGTGTCTTGCTCCCATACCGAAAAAAGATGTCCTTGCTTGCCAAGGGACCTTAAACTTCTAGCTTAGGTGGATCCACTAGGTATGTCTTTCTTAGACAAATCCTATGGGCGCACGTAGTTAGGGACAAGGAGATTGCTACTAGAGATCCAACCTCTACTAACGGGAGAGCCTCCATCTCAATATCTTCTCTGTGCTAAGTAAAATCCTTCTAAGAAGGTGGAAACTTATATAATATGCCACAAACAATAAGATTCTCTCTAATTTTTATCTCCTTGGATCTGACCTCTCCCACAATCATTATAAAGTCTTGAGCTTAGTCTACCACTGATATTTTGTCCACCATTTGGAAATGAAAAAACCTAGTAGCATCATTTCTTTTGGCTCCATCTTAGTCGGTATAATACTTACTCTACAATAAAATTTGTTTGCATTAGAGCAAGTTATATCATAATAATTATAAAATTACTAGATAGACAATTAAGAAGATAATATCGATACTTGTAGGAATCATTATCATACTTTTCCACTTTCTCTTGAAAATAAATAAGTTCATCATCATTCATGGAGGTACAATCTTCTTTATTAGGATTCTTCTCAATTAACACATAAGAAATATCGAGAATACTTATGAAAAAAGTACTTACCATTCCTTCTCTTGAAATGAGTACCGTTGAACTGAAATGGATGGTAAGATCTCCCATCTTGACATCCACGAATTCTTAAACTGTTGTCATTGAGTCTCCTTAAAACTGTTGGTGAAGTTACAATTACAATTGAAAAAAAATAATGAAGAAAATAAAATTCAAGTCCACAGCAGCAAATTTTTTTAGCACTCCAGTTGTAATATTTCTTGACGTGTCCCCTCCACGATAAAATAACTTAACCACAATGTGTAACTCAACAAACTTTGGATAAGTGTTTAGTCTAAAGCTCTACCAAAAAAACATCTTTCTTCAACTAAATAAAACCTAAGTTGCTCGGACTCTCCAAAAATGATGTCGCACCAATGTCGGATCCTTCAAAAATACACTATTTTTGGAGGATCTGACACGCACCGTCGACATTTTGAAAGAGTCTGAGCAACATAGAATAAAACTCTATTTTCTGCTAACTTTTACTCACTCTGTATTTTTCTTGTCGTACACAATATAATGTAAGACCACCACTATTTATAGGTGAGGAATTCTTCTTTGTAATGAATAGGAAGAATATGGGGTAGAAAATTGGGTAGATGAATGTCTTAGAGGTTACATAAGTTACTAGGCATAAAGAGGTAGAATAAGGAGTTATAGGTGTTACCAATAGAAAGTAATTGTCAATTAGTTACTCCAAATGAGCTCTAACATAAAAGGGATGAAAAATGCAGTACATATGAGACTCTTTATATTACATAATAATAATGTTAAAAATGCCACATAATCTAACAGATGGTTTTATTTTTTGGATAAATATACAAGCAGAGTGGTGTAAAAAAATGTTTTATGGTTTGATTTTTCAGAACACTGCCTCTCTTCGGTGGAGTAATTTATTTTTGTTGATGTTGCTTTCTCCGTTCCTTACTAGTTACATTGGGAGTACTACTGCAGGTCATGTGCATGTTGCAACTCGAAGGAGTACAGATTCCCGAAATGAAATGCAAATATCTAATGCTAGAGGAGTTGGATCTGGATAAGCTTAATTTGTTTGGGGTAGCTGGCCTTTTGCGAGCCTTGCCGCATGTGGAGACACTCAACATAGACTTTACTACAGTTGAGGTAACTTCCTCTCTTCTTTTGGCATCTGTTCATTTTATGAAGTTTTAACAACCTTACCCTGAGAAAAGGCCTGAAATAGTCCCGTATCTCTGTGAGTGTGCTTAAAATGGTCCCTTATATGTATAAATTAGAGCACAAATAGTCCTTCCAATTTACAAGAATGGAGCACTTCCAGTGTTCTCTATAATGGTAGTTGGTCACATGTGTGTCACGAAGATATCCGTTGTCCTTGAAGAACATACCCCTTCTATTCCCTGCTTCTCTTTTCATTTATCTGGATCAACTAGTAAGGGCTAATACTATGCAATGAGTTGATATTGAATAAATAGTTTTGTTTTCATCAAACCGCATTCTTGATGGACCTAAAGATTTCTTTAAAGTCTTGTTGATCTTGATCCCATGGACACTGATAAATTCTTCAAGCCATGGCACCCTACCCATTGTTTATATTTCTTAAATGCCCTTACTATTTCTTCAAATAACGGGGGAAAATAATTCTTCTCCACTGTTCCGTGGGAAACCATTTTCCCTGCTAAAGTAAGCCAGCCCCAAAAATATAAATCTGCCGTGAGGATAATGCTTTTGGTCAGAAAAAATATTTATGTTCAACTTGGTAATGCTTTGAGGTGCAAACCAAGAGTTTGAGGTCCAAATTAAACTATCCTGCTTTTGGGGTTGTCTATATATACTTTCACGAAAAGATATGCGACACAACCAACAATTTGAATACGTAGATCAATGGAAGTCTAAGAAATTCCTTGCAATAGAAATATGTTATGACTTGATAGAGGAATCGCCTAGCAGTCTATGAGAGGAAGTGTTCATCGGACAAATAAATGAAAGAACCAGTCGCCAGGAAGCGAAATGGGAAGATGAGATGGCTTTGTGTAAAGGATAGAATGGACTGTCTTGCAGAGGAAGAGGAATTACTTGGTAGTAAGAATTTTTTGTGGAGAAGACCAAAAGGTTTCTTAGAGTTAACCTACTATAGTAGGTTCGAAAAACTCATTTTTCATTATCAGTGAGCAACTTCTCTTTTGTCACTGTAAAGGGACACTTAATACTTCAATACGGTCAGTGTTGTTGCTTTCTTCGTGGGAAATGAGCTCCGGAACGAAAAGGATTGTTGCGCTTTCAATCTCTGCTTGGGCTACCTATAGTCCTATGCCATGAATGTTTATCATAGGAACAACCATTTGAATGATTTCCCAAGTGGAAAGTACCATTAATATTCGTTGATTTCAATATTTTCTCGTTTCTATCAGAACTTTCTACTCTGTGAAATCATTTTTGTCTGTTTTCTGCAATTATATTAGTCTCACCTGCATTTTATCCTGATTGTATTCTGTCTCCAGTTTTTGGGTAACCGCTGCCAATCTGAGTTAAGATATTTGGCCAAAGGAGAATCCATTGATTTGCAGAATTGGATATCAAGCTTCGAGTTTCCCAACCTCAAGAATGTTAAGATTGTCATCCCCTTAAGGACATACTTGAATGATCATACGAATTGGGGCTTGGACAATCTTTACAGACTTTCAGAATTTTTGTTAACAAATGCAAAGGTTTTGAAGAAGTTCGTCATCATATCAAAGAGAACACAGTCGGAGAGCAGTTGCGGGTCAAAATATTTGTTTCAACTTGCTGATAAACTGATATGTTGCCCAAGATCCTCTACCAATTCTATAATTATGTTTTTTCAGGAGTGAGCTTTCTATGATTAGATTGCAAGTAGACTTTAAAAAAGTAAGATTTCTGTTCAGTTTACCAGAAATGTTAGCATAATTAAGCTTTTTGATTACTGTTGATGAAAAACTTGAACTTGTCTATGTAACTAATAACTATTTGTTCCTGTTATCTTACCATTATGACATGCCAAATGTTATGGTTGTTTGGATTATCGTGTTAATGAGGGAAAAAATGACCAATAAATTGATTTTACATAAATATATAAGAATTATAAGATGATGAAACACAAAAATGAAGTGGACTAATATTTTCTGTTCACTTTATATAAGAGATCATCACCAAAAATCTATAAAAAGACGAAAATAATTGCAACCCAAAAAACTTATCATAAAATACAAAACCAATAAATAAAGTAATATATACACACAAAACGAAGGATCTTTTAAGCAAGAGAACTAAGGAACATTAGTAAAAAAAAGACACAAATAATGATACAACCCACCTTGAAAGAAGTTTCATCATATAAATAAAAAAATAATTAAGAATATTTAAACATAAATTATGTAATTATTTTCGGCCTGTTCCTCATACTCAAATAAACGCATTATCAAAATCGAAAGAAGGACCATAATGTGTTTTGCCTCCAACATTCCCACGATGAAGCAATATAATTCTTAAACGCAAAATTCAATATTGTTTTGTAACTGAAACCCAAAAGTAGGAAATGGGTGATGAATGCATGACGCTGAAAAGCTTGTAGAAGCTGCATAAGTTGTCAATACAGAATTAATAAGATGATTTTTACTCTGAGTTTGATATATCATTTGACGATGTGATTGAATAGTATAAATTTTTCTATCCAAATTTATAGAATCAAATAAAGTATATGAAAAGGCATGATATTAATTCCATGGAAGATGAGAGGAATTAAACATTTTAATTGAACTAATTATAGGTAATAACTAAGAAATTGAAACTTTCAATAAATGTGGGAATATGGAACAACTTTCTACAATCAGATTCAATGTATATTGTTTAGAAGTCTATTAATGTAATTTTAAAAGTTAATGAAAAACATATTTTATCTCCAACTTTTGATGAGTATGATTAATTAATTATATATATATATTAAATGTAATTATATTTTTAAACTTTTCAACTTTTGAATTAAGAGTAATTAAGACTATATAATAAATTAGAAATTTATTTACTAATTTTTAATTAATTAGATTATGATTTAGTGTAGGGGCCCACTTTTATAATTTTCGTATATTTAATCTTCTTATTCTCATTTCTTAATCTCGACCTTTCAAATTTCTCACACAAATAATAAGAGACTACAAATGAGTAATTAGTCCTTAAAGACAAGAAATTAAAGTAGATACATGTATCTTTTAAAGTTAAATTTTATGCTCTATCTTTTTACATTTATTTTAATAGTATGTATATATATTAAATGTAATTATTTTTTAAAACTTTTAAACTTTTAAATTAAGAGTAATTAAGACTATATAATAAATTAGAAATTTATTTACTAATATCTAATTAGCTTGGTTCTGAGATGGTGGTACAGTCGACATAATACTACTCTTATTGGTGCACCTAGCAAGCTGTCTGACCGCAAAAGCCCGTGGAGTAAAGGGCGCCAAAGGTCGTAAACAGTTAGAACTGCTAGACCTGAGCTCAATAAAAGTACGTATTACTATTAGACAGGCCCTTTGCTCAGGTAAAAAATTACCATACAGCTATCAACCTATAACAAGATCTTGCATATTTCGATTCTTATTATTAAATAAGGGTATTTAATGACCTTGGTCTGGACGGCTTGGCGGACTACCGCCATACCCCTAGATCCTGTGGTGAATGGTATCATATATTTTTGAAATGGACGATTCCAAGAATTTCTATAAAAACCATATATGATTATGGCTTCTTTGATAAATTTTCAAATAAACAAATGATAAAAACGACAGAACAGTCGTTGGCTTTAAATTCTTCAGAACAGACTATTCGTTTATTAAATAAACGTGATATTGATTTATATAAAAATCAGTATAATTTTCTGCATATTGGTATGATACAGATTGCTTTTAAGCCTTTAACTCTTAAAAGATTACCAGAAACCTTTTTGGCTGCTTTACGAGATGCCAGAAACTTAAATTTTAGACAATCTCTTATGGGTTCAATTGAATCTACTGTGGCCTATGGTCCAGTCTATTTTAATACTCAGCCTAATTTACAATTATCGTTATCTGATGTCAATATTCTTGATGCCTTAACTTTAAATGTTAAAACGCATGGTTATAACTATGCGCCTGGATCCGAACTTATTTGTCTGTCATATCGGATTTATTATAAACTCTTATCAACTTTGAATCCTAAGTGTAAATTGCTTGATACAGCAGATCAGACTATTTTGTTTGAAACCAATTTTATAAAATCCAAAGTCACCACTAGGAGACCTATCAGGTGGGACGAAATTGATTTTCCAAATACTTGGACTTTGAATTCGGTTATGCCTCCAAGTCAGGTCACTACAAATCTGACAAATAGCGATTTCTCTCATATTACTCAAAATCCAGATGGTAGGATTTATATTCAGTTTGATGATAAGACCTCTATTTATAATAGACATTCCTTTTCTCATAATAGATTATTGCCTGCTGCTCATCATATGTCGCCTGTAGAACCATCGTATGGTCCAGCTAGAAATCGAGCGGCCTCCTTACATACTATAGATTCTTCGATCAATAAGGTTAAAATTAATCCTCATACAAATATTGTTCAAGATAATGATAATATTTCTGATGATAAGGATATTCCTTCTGCTTCAGAAATGAGCTTTAATCCAACTGATATTTAATGATTCCACATCAAATTGATTTTAGTCCAGAATCCCTGGCAAGACAGTATATTAAAAATGAATTTAAAAAACCTAAATGGAACCAATTTAAAATTTGGTTTTTTGAAACTTATAGTCAAATAGATTTAAACAATATTTCACAATAATTCTATGAAACTTGTGCTTTGCATAATCAAATTATGTATTTTGTTCCATAGTTCATAACCACCTATTTACCTTTATATATTAAAGTGTTAGAAAGAACTTATACAGGGGCAAATGGAAAAATTATTAAATCCATTTATCCTCCTCAATCACCTTTTATTTTACCTAATAATACATGTATTACTTTTTCTGCTTTTCAACAACTTATTGAAAATGATGTTGCTAAAATTAGTATTGCTGAGATAAACAATTTGATTTCTCAAAATAATTATCAAAATTTATATGTTAAAGTTTTGGGTGAACATATTTGTTCTCTTGATAAAAAACTTGATGAACTAACTAGTTTGATAAAGGACATGAGCAAGAAAAATACTGATATTGCTTCTACCTCAGGGAGTAGAAATCAGACTGCTCTTACTCATATTCAAAGACCTCCTGATATACAGGATTTCAAATTTAAATCGTTAAATGATTTAGAAGAGCTTCTTGATAAAAAGCTTTCAGGCTTTGGTGCCAAACCAATAAAATTGTCAAATGATTTTGCTGATGAAATAGAAAATAGTCCTGATTTTAAGGCTCAAACTTCTTTAGAATTTTATAAACTTAAAGGAATAAGCAAACCTAAAAGGTTTAAATATCCTGACAAACCGCGTATGGAAACTTTCTATTATCCTCGACCCACTCCTCAAGATGTTTTAATAGAGGAGCGTGACTGGAATCAGACTAATACGTCTTACAGTGGCTCCGAAATCTACGAATGGAATTTGGATGGTCTGACTGACAGACAATTAACCATTCTTGTTCATAGAATGCTTATGTATGCAACTATCTGTAGAAGTGTTAAAAATACAGATAGAAATATATGCAAAATGATTATTGCAGGTTTCACTGGCCAGCTTAGAGGTTGGTGGGATAATTTTCTGTCTGTAGACCAAAAGGCAGAAATTATTAATGCTGTTGCTGACAATGAAGGAGTTGATAACTTAGGCATGGCTCTAGTTAGAAATAGAGAAGATGCCGTCTACACCTTAATAGTTACCATTCTTGAACACTTCAATGGAAGATTTACAGGACAACATGAAACTGTCCGTACCCTTCTTAATAGTCTTCGATGCAGGACACTAGGAGAATTTAGATGGTATAAAGATACCTTTTTAAGTCGGGTTATGGAGTTACCCGAAAACAGGCTCGCGCACTGGAAAGCCAAGTTTATAGATGGCCTCCCTCCTTTGTTTGCTGAAAGAGTTAGAAAAACTCTTAGGGGATCATATGGAGAAATCCCCTACGAAAGTTTTACTTATGGTAAGTTGATAGGGGTTTGTACCCAAGAAGGATTGAACCTATGTAATGAACTAAGGTTATCTCGACAGCTTAAAATGGATAAGCTAAGAGAAAGCTCCCAATTAGGAGATTTTTGTACCCAATTCGGAGTACCGGGTCCGTCTGTTTCTGATAAGAAATCGAGACACCATAGACATTCCAACCCTGATAAACCTTATAGGAAAAGAAGATCTAGACGTTATAAACCTGACGAACGAGAAGCTAAAAAGGCCTATCGTAAATCTACTCGTTTTAGCAAAAATAGATCTAAGCGAGATATCGCCAGTATTAAGTGCTATAAGTGTGGACAATACGGTCATATTGCTCCAAATTGCAACCTTCAAAAGCTTAAATATTTACAGCTAGATGATAACTTGCATGAAAAGATTTTTGGTCTATTATATACTTTGGGATCAGAATCTGATTATAGTACTGATTCTAATTCTGAAAATGAGATTGATTTAATCGATTTTTCTGAAGATGATAGAATTATAGAACCGTCTTATTCTACTTGCAAAGGTGATACTTGCAATTGCGAAAATGATGAATTCTATAAATTACAATCTCAATTCGAAGATTTAAACCTAAAAACTATTACATCTGATAATGTGATAGAACTGTTGAAAGAAGTTTCTGATGAGAAGCTCCGAGAAAGGATTTTGAATCTTTCTACTGGTTCGAAACCTTCCACTTCTGAATCTGTTAAAGGCAACCCTTTTAAAATTCAAAATGATTTTGAATACTCTGCTCCTTATTCTTTGACAGAGGTTAGTAATCGATTTTATAAAAATCCTCCGTCTACGAGAAATACCTCTTTAGATGATCTTAAAATAGAAATTGAAAATTTGAAAAACGAGATTAAATCTCTTAAACAAAATCAAATGATTTGTGATCATAGGATCACTCAATTAGAAGAAACTACTTCTCCGGATAATAGTTCAAAAGGAAAAGAAATTACTTTTACAGAAAATCCTGAAGAAACTATTAACGATAAATCTGATTCTCTTCTAGGTATGATGCAAATAGTCACTGCTCATAAATGGTACGTTAAATGTACTATTTTAATTGATAATCAATTTTCCATAACAAGCACTGCAATGATTGACAGTGGTGCAGATATTAGTTGTATTCAAGAAGGATTAGTTCCCTCAAAATACTTTCAAAAAACTACTCATGTGGTTAAATCTGCATCTGGGCATGCTTTAGATATAAAGTATAAACTGTCAAATACACATATATGTCAAAATAAAGTGTGTATCCCTCACTTCTTCTTTCTAGTTAAAAATTAATTGCATCCTCCGATTATACTTGGAACTCCTTTTATAAATGCAATTTATCCTTTTTCTCACATTGATTCAAAAGGATTCACGGCTACCTATAGGGATAAAGATATATCTTATTCCTTTATTACATATCCTATTAGTAGAGATATTAATGCTTTAATTAATATGAAACAAAAGCATGTTGATTCTTTACAATTTGAGATATTTAGCATGAATATATTTGATGCCTTACAATCAGCTAAAATACAGGAAAAAATTAAATTAATTTCCGAGCAAATTACTGTTGATATTTGTGCTGATCACCCTAGTGCTTTTTGGAATAGAAAAAAGCATATTGTCACCCTTCCATATGAAGATAACTTTTTTGAGGATGATATTCCCACTAAATTCCGACCTTGTCAGATGAATGCCGAATTAGTTGAATTCTGCAAAAATGAAATTGATAATTTATTACAAAAGGGTTTGATAAAGCCTTCAAAATCGCCTTGGTCATGTACAACTTTTTATGTTAATAATGCTACAGAAAAAGAACGTGGCATTCCCAAGTTAGTTATAAATTATAAACCTTTGAATAAATATTTAAAATGGATTAGCTATCCTATTCCAAACAAAAGGGATTTATTAGCAAGATTATATAATGCTAATATATTTTCAAAATTTGATTTAAAATCTGGCTATTAGCAAATTTAGATCTTTAAAGAGCATACTTATAGAATGCTTTCAATGTCCCATTCGGACAATATGAATGGAACGTCATGCCTTTTGGTTTGAAAAACGCCCTTTCAAATTTCAAAAAATTATGAATGATATCTTCAATTCCTATATGGACTTCATCATAGTATACATTGATGATATTTTAGTGTTTTCTAAAACTCTAGAACTACACATAAAGCATTTAGATATTTAAAAAAAAATAGTAATACAAAATGGTTTGGTTATCTCTAAAACCAAAATGAGTTTATTCCAAACTAATGTTCGATTTCTAGGACATAATATTTGTCAAGGAAAAATTACTCCTATTCAAAGATCAATTGATTTTGCATCAAAATTTCCTGATGTTATTTCTGATA